>OX402566.1:5135020-5421123 GCA_948098915.1 Lampropteryx suffumata | reverse complement strand
TTCCTTATCATGGTACCACCCTTGGAATAACTTATTTCCAACAAAAAAAGAATCTTCGAAATCGGTTCATAAACGACGAAGTTATCCGCGAACACACATAAAAAAAAATATACGAATCGAATTGAGTAACCTCCTTTTTTTGAAGTCGGTTAAAAACATTTCCCTTTAAACTTTTTTTCAGAATATTTTATTTGAATGTTATCTGATAAAAAAACGCTATTTGAGAGTCATCAATACGCGTCAAGATCATTTGATCAGGGTGTCGCCGTAATAACACGTCTGTGCTCACAGAATACTAAGGCGCTGCCCAAACGTAGACACTTTTTGTTGCTGACACGGCACACACACACAGGGAACCGTAGTTGTTGTGTCCTGTAGCGGAGATCGGACAAAGTCGCCCGTTGCTTCTACTGACCACTGGTACAATTCGTTGCTTGTACGATAACAATACAATTCATTTGCGCAGCTCAGTACAATTTTAAGGAAATTTGTGAATGTTGCTTGTGTCTTCCACTGACAACTTTTAGTTTCCAGTTACCGAAACCGAACACTTTTTGATCGTCAATGAGTATGTGTTAAGTGGGAGCAACTGGACATACGTATGTATGCGCAAGGAGAGCATGATATCATTCTGGTTCTATAAAAATTAAATATTCATCGGTAGCTTGTATCTGACACAAGACACAAAAGTGCCCACGTTTGCGTCCTGCCTAAAAGAGTAAAAAATAATACGTGGGTCAGATAAGTGGGACAGGCAGCATTATTATAAGCGCTTATAACCTCTATAAGCGCTATCAGAAAGTTGCTCAAGGTATGCGAGGAATACGTCGGGGCTCACGGGCTCAGGTATAAGAAGAGCGAACTCCTGGTGTTCCAATCACGGTATCATAAGGTTACTAGTGTACCCCCCGTCTTTCTAGGTAGCGTAGCACTACCAAGAGTGGCGCGTTTCAAGTACCTGGGTCACTGGGTCACCGAAGACCTCAAAGACAACGAGGATATTGGGAGGGAACGCCGAGCGTTGGCTGTCAGAAGCAACATGCTGGCTCGTAGATTTGCGCGGTGTACGGGAGCAGTTAAGGTTGTGCTGTTTAAAGCCTTTTGCCAGTCTTTTTATACGTGCACTCTATGGGTCAACGCTTTGCACGTACAGTATAACAACGCGTTTAGGATGTTGCTCATGCTGCCAAGTTACTGCAGCGCATCGGGCATGTTTGCTGACGCTCAAACCGATGGCTTTCATGCCATAATCAGAAAAAGAGCCGCTTCGATGCTAAGCCGTGTCCGCGGCAGCACTAACAGCATCCTGCGCAATGTAGCGGCCCGTGTGGATTGTCCCCTTGTATGGCAGCTGGTACAGCTTCATATTAAGTAGTCATTATTAGTGTTGTTATTATTATTATTGTTATGCAATTGATTTTGTTTGTTTGTAATTTATTGACATTATATTAGGTATGTACTTACCCGAATCATATTTTTCATTATAATGTATGCCTACTAACAAATTATATGGACATTGTCTGAAATAAACGAATTGAATTGAATTGAATTATTATGTAAAAGTAGCGGTAACGACAGCAATATCTGCGAAATTAGTCTTTTATCCTAAAAAACCTCAATTCTCAATTCGGGTGTATTTTTCGTAAAAAGAAACCCAAACCCGAGATTAATACTTGCAGATCATGCAAATATTTAACACTAGTTTTGATACTGGTTAAACTGGTTTTCAGTTTTTGTAAAAATAAATTATTACGGAAGCTACTCGCCTATCTATCACGCTATCACGCTGATTACCAGTTGTCGTGAGTAACGAAATCAGGAGATCTATTATGGTAACCAATGCTTTTGTACAATGACTCTTTATTTAACCCACGGATTTATAACTATGTACTTTATCATTTTTTGACGTTATATAGTATAAGTCGATGAACGCCGGCTGCACGCACGAAAAATTGTCACGTTCCGCCTGAGTCGAGCGTGCAAGCGAGAACAAGCGATGGAGAGGCATGATCGGCGTAAAAGTTCGGCTTGTGACGCATCTTAATAGGTTAAAAGTATGCAATTTTTCATCAATGTTTTCTTTTCACGTAAAATTATCGTCCGTAAACCGACTTTACAGCCAACCCTTTTTTTTCAACATTATTATGTTTCAGTCTTGGTACAACTATACAATGGTGTGGTTTGACGTGGAATCGGCTCAAACCCGTCGGTAAAAGCTTTATGTCAAAAGAATAATTGAATAACACGTCATTTACCTTGACTCGGTTCCAATCTTCCGACGGCAAAACAAATTTTACATTCATAGCCCATGTCATAAAAGCGAGCCTTATGCCAATTTGTAACTTAAAAAAAAAGGAGCCGGTTCTCAATTCGTTTGTATTTTTTTGAAGTGATCTTATAGGAGAGTAAACCACTTCGTTACGTAACGCGTAACGGCGCCAGTCTGTCTGGCTTCCCTTTCTCTCTCACGCAGCGGCAGCGGTAGGCAGGCTCCTCCTCTCTCACTCTAACCCACAGCGCTAGTTAGATTGGTTTATCACTTTTATCGGGCGTCCCGAGACGCACACATTAGTTCAGTTCATTAGTTTAGTTTATAAATATTAGTTTTTTGCGGTATATACAAAAACTAAAAATATATATACAAAAATATTTCAAAAACGTGAGGTCGAAATTGAGTTAAGCTTGGACTTAAATAGTAATTAGGGTTCGGAAGGTCAACAAGGAATCCTTTCCGTTTATCTGTCTATCCGCTCTTAGTCAGAAATTTAGCGCACAAACTTTCAGTATTATTGTAATGAAAATTTGCACAATACAAAGTTATGTTATAAAAACATTGAATAAATATTTTGAAGGGGTTATGTATTGTCGATTTTTATGGCACTTCGATGCATATGTCTATCAAAAATATAGGTCTCTTGAACAGTTTTACGAAAAGATATTCATTTGAAAGATAGCATTTGCATTTTCAAACTGGATTGCGAATATCTTATAACTACATGAAAAAATATCACCTTAAAAATCATAGAAGCCATGTTCTAAATTCTTTAATTTTCCTTACTATATAATGTTGAATTGGTTTGGGAGCTGACCACTAGTCAGTAGTTCTTATCCTTACTGACTTCTTTAACCCTTCACTGTGCGTACTTACATACACTTGGCCAAATGATTATCTACTAGACCCAGACTTTTTATGGTACGTAATATACAGCATACACTCCACCATGTACAAACCCTAAGTCCCGGACGCGATCACGTCTGGCCACGTCATCATCCGCATGCCACAGCGAGTAATTGAAATCTATCAGCACAATTCAATTCAAACCGTAAACCCAATCACTACGACTCAATTTCCGTTAATAATATTCGAGGTTTTGAAGGACCCATTACGGAGAACGCTACATTGGAATTGCAACCTTATACTGGTACATTTGAGCAACAGTTTCAGTTGAT
This sequence comes from Lampropteryx suffumata, assembly GCA_948098915.1. Classification (NCBI taxonomy): domain Eukaryota; kingdom Metazoa; phylum Arthropoda; class Insecta; order Lepidoptera; family Geometridae; genus Lampropteryx; species Lampropteryx suffumata. The sequence continues at coordinate 5,417,673 of OX402566.1, read as the reverse complement.
GGAGTTGAGTTTGGCTGGATTAAGTAATTTGTGTTGAGGTTTGTGCCTTATGTTTATGGGGGGAAAGTTGAAATTGGATTGGGGGGAGTAGACTGAGTTTGATATAAAGCTAAATCAAAGGCAGAGCTGAAACAGATTTTGAACAGGTAGAGCATGCGGGCTCTTAACGATCTATTTAAGGGTCAGCTATCAGTAATATTTCAGTAGCAGAACCTTAAGACGATATCTACAGCAACTGACCTTTTGTATGGAAAAATAAACTTCATTTATCAACCTCAACCGCTATTTTTGATTTGCCGCTGGTTAATTAAAGGAATCATGTAAATAAAATAATTTAGATATTGTGCCTCAATTTCTTGGTTTTTTTAAGTTATTATTGAATCTGTAATTGAGATAAAAAAAATATAAAAAGCTATTACGTTGACATAATTACAATTGAAATGAATACGTTTTTTTGTTTCCGTTTGTCTTTATCGATGTCTTTCTATGTCTTATTCTTCATATGCTGACTATTTTATCAATGTCAAGTGGTTTCGTTTAGTTATAATATCGTGACAAAGTCGTAGTCGATTGTCATTTGTTTATTCCAAACATTATTATGGATTTTTTCTAGAGTTTTCTTGGATTCCTCGTCGTACAAATTACAAAATAAAACAATACACCTAAAATTCAAAAGTCTACACTAAGAAGTCACAATTTATTGAATAAAATTCCGCAAACATTACCCAATTAAACATGAAATAACACGAGAAAAACTAATGAATATAAAAGAGCTATGCTACTTCGTGATATGTCAAATGAAGAAACCCGTTTTGTCTTTGGTTCGGACAAATCAAAATCGTACGTTTAACAGCGATGCCAAAAAATATCGCGGTCTAAATGATTAGCGCGGTACGAAATTTGCATAATCTAACGTGATTTATAGTTGTTTAGCTTTGTCATTGATGTTTAAATTACCGCAGCCTTAAGATTTTAAATATTTAATAATCATAATAATATTACAAATAGAGAAAAGACGAATTAATCTTTAATATCTTATTTGATTTATTTTTGGTAAAAGAAATGATTTGAGCGTCGTCAAAATGCATCAAGGTTGCTCTGGAAGTCGCCTTAAGGTAAATTTAACTTTTGTCAAATAATTAATTTAAAAAAAACTGCGTTTCCCAAGAAATATACGAGTAGCTAATAAAAATACATACATGCACAGGCATACAAATACACTTAATGCTGTTTGTCTTCTCGACCTCTCAATTCAGTTTGTAGTAGCTCTGCCTTCTGCGCTGTAGGGTGAGGGTTCGATTCCCTTCCAAACAAACATTTGCGTGATGAGCATAGGTGTTTGTTCTGTGTCTGGGTGTTATAAAGTATCATAAGTATGTCTTTAATAATAAAAATATATATGTATTCTATTAGGTATATGGTCACTTTTATACAAGCTATGCTTAGTTTGGGGCTGGATGGTGTTGTGTGCAGTCCACCAATATTTATTTATAACTGCTATGATAACATTAATGGTCTTAAATAAATAATTGTCTTTGTAAAATCATAAGGAATATTGACAGTAATACTTGTTTTAACTAAGCAGTTAATTAACGATTATTAACAATCTGTAATTTCTGTCAGTTTATGAGTTTCCTAGCGGTTCTTTGTTTGTCATTTCATGAAGAAACATAGCACTTTATTTTTTTATTCGTGTTATTGTATGTTTTATTGAGTAATATGACCGGAATTTTAATCAATAAATTGTGATTTCTAAGCACAAGTATATTCAATTGAATTTTAAGAATTTAAAAACATAATACATGTTTTTTTTGATAAACACGGGCTTTACTCACGTATTATTTTGTCGATGGAGGCACCGACAATGTTTCGATTTATCTAGAGAATGTTCATCAGGGTGAGTTTGATCCGCGGTCCGGGAGTTGCGGTTCGAGTTCACGGTTTGCACGGTTTGTTTTGAAAGTGAAATAATACAAGATGCAATGTGAATCAAACGAGGAATTCCGAGAAAGTTTTAGACAGCCATTCCGCGATGACTATTAAAATAGAAAAATGACGATCCCCTACGACTTTGTGACTATCACTTGACACTGGCAAAATTGTCATCAAGCCATATGTCATTATAGTAGGAAAAGAAAAAGAGTTTCCTAACACACTGTCGAATCGGTGTCGAATCTTTTAATATCGGTGAATGTTTGAAACCTTTTTCGCTTTATTATTATTTGTTAATTTGATTAATGTTTCACCTAGAGTTAGTTAAAATGGGTTATGGTTATGTGTGTCTATTTTATAATAACCTATTAATGTGGCGTTCAAATCTGTTACCATCTTTAAATCAAATCAAAGAGAGGTAAAACTTTAGCGCCAGATTAGCTCTTCGTCCGTAAACCGACTTTACATACAACCATTTTTTTATTAAAGCATAAATTATATACAAAGATTTCGGTAGGTATTACAATACCAACATATGACAGACACAACAACATATACCTAGACACAACATGAGATGTCTAAGCAATCACATTCGTCGTAAATTGAAAATAAACATAACACATAGCAGACATACGAGTACTGTTGTGTATCTAGATACAGTAATAAACGGCTGTCGCAAAGACATACCTTCACAATATGAATATGAAATAAAATTAGATCGATTTTTTTTTAAATATATAAGTTAGTTCTGCGAAACACCAGATGCAATGGACTAAAAGTGTGACCGTAAAGTTAGACAGTATTATGAATAAATAACAATTACTGAATATTTCACACACAATCATCTAGCCACAAAGTAAACAGATCTTGTGTTATGGGAACCACATGACTGATATACTACTTATATACTTTTTTAAAATACTTACATATTATACATAGACACACCAAGACCCGAGATAAATACATTACAATGTGAATTTATAATTTCAATGAGTAAAAACAGATATGTACAGAATAATATACAATAATATAAAAAAAACATGTGAAACAGTTGAGTTGTCTAAAGAACGTTTAAAATTATCTATAGATAACTCAACTGATTCAGATCACTGCCAGAGGGCAGACACTAGCGGCTTTGCCACGTTGAATGGGAATGTTCAAAGTTCATTAATTGCTTGAAGTACGTTGTGTAATAGATGTAGTTATAATTAAATAGTAATTAAAGAAATCAACAACAGTTTCATGCTCATCCAGGCAAATTAATAATTTAAATATAATCAATGGTTGTCCAACCACAGGTTACACAAAAACATGTATAATCCTAACTAATATTATAATAATAAATAATAATAATAAATCCCGGACATTTCACACAGCATCATCTGGCCCCAAAGTAAGCAGAGCTTGTGTTATGGGTACTACATGACTGATATACTACTTATATACTTTTTTTTTGTAAATACATACATATTATACATAGAAACAACATAAATTAGGAATGTCTCTGTATATTCGTCTGTTTGTCTGTTTTGCTACCATTTCACTGCTAAACGTCTGAGCGGATATTGATGAAATTTGATAAGAAGATAGATTGTATCTTAGAAAATAATATATAATATTTTTATATAGGTGACACGCGTCTGAAGCTGCAGGCAGATGCTCGATTGCAATAAATAGTATATTCAGACTCACCAAGGCTCGCGTCGTAAGTGTTCATGTACTCCGAGGTCATGAACTGAGAAACCAGAGCCGTTTTTCCAACCCCAGCATCCCCTAGAAGAACCACTCTGTATTTTGGAACCTGCGGACAAATGGTTTCGCTTTAATTATCTAGGTATTTTCACATACAGTGTAAAATAAGCACGTCAAAACCAATACACTGTATCAAAGAAATCATATAAATATAAATAATGCAGTACATTGGTGCCAACGTAAGCAGAGCTTGTGTTATGGGTGACTGATATACTACGTTCTTATTTTTATTTGTAAATACATACATAATATATTATACACATAGTAACACCCAGACTCAAGGCATATACTTGAAGATTATACCAACATTTGTTCCGCGGCAGGAATCTAACCTGCATCCTTCTGAGTTGCAGACGGCCCCATTGCGCCGCAGAGGTCGTCATCATCAGTAAGTTATTATTATTAATATTAAATATTGCTATCCCCTATCAGGGTTTATGTTTGACACAAAAACAATTTATAATAACATCTATATGTAACAATAAAACTGCAAAAAACATTGTCTATTTCTAAAAAAATCTTATTCAAAAACTTTAATTATACGTTGAAAAATTTATTTATAGTTGTAATCTGCTAAAATGCTTTTTATCTTGTGTAAAAATATGTTGCCTTTTTATCATTAAAACCCGTAAAAGTTGTTAGACCTTTTTACACACTGAATATAGACAGTTCAAAAAGTCTGCAAAACGATAAATGTTAATATCGGGACAATACTCGTGTCTAACCTACTCCTAGTTACATAAATATACTTGTTTTGAACAATCGAACTGACGAATTTACTTTTGACAATCGATAATGTAATCCTCTACAACGGACGATAAGATAATTATAATTTAGACATAAACATAAACATAGACGTACATTTATTTGCTTCTTAGCACACAACATACAAAATACAAGCAAAGAATAATACATGATACTCATAATACAATGATGCTTAGGTATGTGTATGTTACAGCAGCAAATTGGCCCCGACTTAGCATTATGCCCTCTGTTTTTGCAGAAGACGCTGTTATTCTGCCGAGACCATAGCTGTCCCAAGACCCTGGGAGAATATTATAAATAGCTGAGAGGTTAAACATAAGTTCTATTCAAAATAATTAGCCAGAAAAATACTAAATATGTAATAGAATAAATAAATGACTTCCATAAAATAAACATGCTAACATGGATAAGGCAAAATAATTTGACAATATAACTGTCAATTTGACTTAATCTAACGAACATTTAAACGATGTTGTCGTTCCGATGTAGCGATATCGATTTTCCGAGTACATGCCTTTGTTCCCGTTTATATTGCAACAGCGAGAATGTGAAAAGGCTCTTAAGTGGAAATTTCATATTTATTAAATATAACGAAGATGTAAGGAAAAGTGTTCTGTTTAATTAAAACAAGAGTTTGGGCTCCAACGTGTACAAATATAATTAGATGTTTTGTTTTGCGAGTCAAGATTAATAATTCAATGAGAACTTAAAAAATTAAGGCTTTTAAATATCTATTCTGCATTGTTAATTTGTTAATTTGATCTGGACAAACAAAGTCAAATTCTGTTTTCAGGCTTCGATACTGTTTCGATTTATCTATAGAATCTTCATCTGGGTAAGTTTGATCAGTGATCCGCTCGTTGCCGCTCAAGTTCACGGTTCGCGCTCACTCAAACTCGTGCGGCAACGAGCGGACCGAATCAAACTCACCCTGAAGAATCGAAACAGTGTCGGTGCCTCCATCGAAAAAATAATACGTGAGTAAAACCCGTGATTATTGAAATGTATATTATAATCGTGATTTCAATTACATCAATATTACATCTTCCTATTTATCTAATCAACTTTCTCCCACTGCTATTTTACTATTGTCATGCCATTCATTCCGGTCTTGCCCAATCGCATCCAGTGCGATTCCGCCGTTTTAACCTCTCGAGTTGCGTTGTACATAATATGACATCTCCACTGCATGACCACAGGTGGGCCACAAAATGGCCGTCTTTATTAATATTTAAATTGTATGTCAAAGTTAAAAATTAATAATAATCAAGAATAGATCTAGCATTAAAAATAGAAAATATTAATACAAATAACTGGCCACTCAGCTCAGTTAGTAGTAGCTCTGCCTTCTGCGCTGTAGGTTGAGGAGTTGATTCTCTCCGAGGGTAAATATTTGTTGGATGAACTTAAGTGTTTGTTCCCTGTTTGGGTATAAAGTAGGTATAAAGTAGCTTAACTGTGTATTTTATAATATATAATTATTATTACCAGTAATATATTATTCACCATAATACAAGCTATGCTTAGCTTGGCTAGATGATGATCTCGTGCATTGTCCAGTAATATTTATTTAGTTATAATTTATTATTATTATACATTTGGATAATAAATATTTGTGCACAATGCACACAACACCATCTAGCCCCAAACTATAGATAGTTTATATTATTGTGACCCAATGGCTGATAATACCTATATATTTTTATATAAATAATTATGATACTTTATAAACACCCAGACACAACACAAACACCAAAATAAATAAAATAAAATAAATAATGCCGGACATTTCCTATAGCATCATCTGGCCCCAATGTAAGCAGAGCTTGTGTTATGGGTACCACATGACTGATATACTACTTTTATTTCTTTTTTTTGTAAATACATACATATTATATATAGAAACACCCAGACCCGAGACAAAAATTTGCAGATCATACAAACATTTGTCCCGCGTTCGCCCACTGTGCCCCAGAGGTAGTCAAAAAATAAAAAAAATATGTATAAAATATGTTCATCACACAAATCAGAATAAAATCATTTAAGAATATTAGTTTTATTATAATATTAGTTATGACCAACGTTATTAAAGCACGGGCTAACAATTAAATTAGTTTGTTTGAATGAACATACTATCGTACAAAAAATCGAGTTACATTTATGTAAACGAACATAGTAAATAAAATAAAATAATGGTATACCGCAGGGTATTGATTTTGGACTTACATTTTACTATACGTCCCGCAATATAGTTTCCCGAATATTAGTTTTAATATAATATTAGTTATGACCAACGTTATTAAAGCACGGGCTAACAATTAAATTAGTTTGTTTGAATGAACATACTATCGTACAAAAAATCGAGTTACATTTATGTAAACGAACATAATAAATAAAATAAAATAATGGTATACCGCAGGGTATTGATTTTGGACTTATATTTTACTATACGTCCCGCAACTTCGTTCTTTGATAAACTTTGACGTCTTACTCCAATACCATAAATACAATTGACGACCTCTGTAGCACAGTGGGCTATGGTCCGGCTGAGACGCAAAAGGTTGCAGGTTCAATTCCCGCCGCGGAACAAATGTTTTATGATCTGCAAGTATTGGTCTCGGGTCTGGGTGTTTCTATGTATAATAATGTATGTATTTACAAAAAAAGAATATAAGTAGTTTATCAGTCATTTGGTACCCATAACACACAAGCTCTGCTTACTTTGGGGCCAGATGATGCTGTATGAAATGTCCTGCATTATTTATTTATTTATAATTCTCAGAATAAAAATCTTGTCTCAACATTATTATCTATTCTCTATTTACTGAATGTTATTAACATTGATTTTGCTGTAACATGTTTGAATCATGGTTGAAAGTGGTACGTCGATAAAAGTAGCCTTTATGTTTATCCTGGTTAAAATCTATATCTACACCAAATTACATCCAAATGGTTGTTTGGAAGAAATCGCTCTCTTAACGATAAGATCGCTTATTGTAAATATTTTTTTAAGTATTCTTAGTTGTCAAATTCTTTATGTGTTAGTTTTAAGGTGTACAATAAAGTGTTTTCATCCATTCATTCATTCATTCATTCAGACATTTATTCATTCGTTCATTCATTAATTGGAAAAAAATTCAAACTCCTTATGAATGAAATGTTAAAATTAAGGAAATATATTTTCAAATTTACTATAGCCTCTCTTTACTTCACTTTACTCATAAATACTTTTAAGAGATTTTTTTTGTTTAGCGCGGAATTAATCGCGGAAAATCGCGTTCCTTGACAGTTTGTGGAATCGCGGCTAATTACCTTAACAGTTACGCCATATTGTGCAATACGGCTCGAACTCAAATAATTTATCGGCTAGTGTTTTATTTTCATCACAATATTTCATGACGCATGGATACGTTAAAATTACAAGTAATTATGGAATAAAATGACTCCGTTCCGTTCTGTTCTGTGGTAGCTGTGCGGCGCAAATGAGAATGGTGCGGCCCAAAACTTTGTAGAAAAACTATAATATCTACTCTACTTTACGTTTTTGGGAGGTACTCCTAATAGCCATTTATTCAACCTTTTTATTACATAACTTTGTAGAGGCATGTTACCGTGTAACATTTTATTACGAAAAAAATATATTTCTGAGTGTAAGAGCTCAGATTAAGAGCGGATAGACAAACAGACAGACGGACATCAGAACCCTAAAAATATACCCCTTTGTCACCCGAAAATTAGGTAAACAACGTCGAATAAAGGAGCTGATGATACTACGGCTGAGTTAACAGCAGCTTTCAGACGTTACGATAAAAATAATAGAAATCCATTTATGTAAAAATGCCATGGTAAAGAAGTAGGTGCCACACGGATAATATTATCGCCAGCGCGGCGTAAGCGTTAAAGCATGTATTGCGTTGCTCAACAGACACAGATATGATGCGATTTTAACCGCATTGTAACTTGTGATGAAAAATTGATGCTCTTTGACAATTGTAAGCACTCATCATGAGTGCTTACGATTGTCACAAAGTATCAAAAATCTAGTTTTACGTTGATAAGGCCCTGAATAAGCACAGGCAATGCCATTAACGAAACTTGACTCCTCAAAATTAATGATCACAGTTTGGAGGTCTAGTGCCGGTATGATTCATCGTAGTTTTTACAAAACGGTACAAGCATTACTGTGGAAATGTATAGTCGATAAATTGCCACTATGCTGGCAAAAATGCATCAATAGGATGCGTGGATTAATGGAAATAAAAAACGAGCGAGCCTTACAGTAGTCGCGTATGATGTGTAACATCTGACATCTCAGGAAAATGGGTTGGTACCATCTGACAGCCAACTCTATCACCACGCGCGCTCATTAATTAGCCTAATCCAATAGCGCACGCTTCCTTAGCTTCCTGTTACACATTTCCGTTCCTTATCACGAAATCACTCCCACATATTACGGGAGAGCGAGAAGAAATATGTTACACATCGAAAGAGATATACATAATAAAGTTAATAACTTTTTTGGATATAACGGCAATTTGGGAGTAAGTTAGGATATTGTTATATGATTATCAGTGTGAAGTCTGATTCCAAGCACGTGTCTATGCCAGTTAGATCAAAACCAGATAAAACAAAGCAGTCGTAGACAGCTACGAAACTGCTACGATGGCTACGAAGGATCTACGGAGCTACGCGTAAACGAGTTGTAGCACGAATGTCTCCATCAATTACACGCAATCTTGCGCTTAGGAACTTTACCTCTGTATCTTATCACTTCGCGATAAAGTTCAAAATAGAACCAAGGCTTCCTTCTAAAATAAGCTTCTGTGTTTTATCTCACCGCAATAAGGTTTAGAATCTAAACAAGGTCCTGACAAAAACAAGTTAAGCTTTTTAAAATGCACAAAGATAAAGTACGAGTAAACATTTCACGACCACGTAACCTATACTGAGTTAGTTATCCAAGAGTAGAGTGCTGGGGTGATATTTATGTCAATGGCATAAAACACAAAATGGAATGATTCACGACTCTACTCTTATTGTTCAAACTCTATAGCGTGGAACAAACGAACAGTGGCAGCACATTAAAAGGTCTACAGAGACTATTTGTTTTCAGTACCATTATCAACTTAAGTGCTCTTACTTTTAAAGAATAATAACTTCTTCCCGCGGCTTCGCACGTTAAAGAGTAGTCTATGTTTTTCCCCAAGACATACTCTACCTCCTAACCAGTATAATACGTAGCTGTGAAAATGTAATAAACAAACACACAAACTGACAGAGACATTTTTGGATTTATAACATAGTATTAGTATAGTATGGACATACTAGGAACGCAGAAGAGCCAAGAGGTAGTATGTTTTTGTTAGCTTTGGAATTTAAGGCAAAAAGAAAAGTGATTTCGAACCTTTTGCTGCATAACAATAAGGTTTACAGTTCTCACCGGTTCCATCTCATCTTCATCAGGAGTATCCAAACTCGCGGAGTCCACGGGTCGGTAGCCAGAGCAGCAAGAACCGTCGAATGGCGACCGGTCTGAGGCCCTGGGAACAAGGTACACCAGATTATTATTATTATTATTATTATATAGATAGTCTTAGTTTTATTTAATTTTATTCCATATAAAAAATTGTATCGTCATATACGCGGTGAATTTAGGTGAAGATTATTACTAAGCCAAGTCCAAAAAGAATCAGATAAGTCATCTCGGCTATGGCGTTTTTTAGTATAGATTATACTAAAAATATTTTTTTATATGAAGGAAAAGCACAAGTAGGTATACTCGTAGATATTGAAAATCTGTTAGTTAGTTGTCAGAGCAGCATGAGTCCGTGCATTCCTACCTATTCCTACTAATATAGTAGTTTTATTTGGTTATTTGCGAAGCAAACATTGCTCTCTTATATTTTTTATTTATCTCGAGCTTTTTCCGGTTTTATTAGTGGTCTTGTGTTTTTATTTAAATATAGCTAGAGTTATTGACTTGGGTGTGATTGGAATAAAAGCGTTGTGCTTTTCTGTGGTTCGCGCAAATCCGTATAATTATTTTATATGAAAGACGCCATTTGTTATAAAATAACAAATGACATCATACAATATAAACACATGACTTGAAAATTTTCATTGTTGTGTCACAATGCCATTAACGAAGATGAAGAAGAAATAATAAAGCACAATTCACGATTCCTCGTTTGTCATTTCATGAAGTAGCACGGCTCTGCTAATTTAATATTGTTTTATTCGTTTTATTGCATGTTTTATTCAGTAATAATGGCGGAATTTAAATGAATCAATTGTGACTACAGGACGGGTATGGAGAATTGAATTAAATGTGTGTTGTGATGCAATGTGATGTGAACGACGAGGAATCCCAAGAAAATTTTAGACGCCATTCCGCGTGACGTCTAAAATTGACAATTGACCATCGACTAAGACTTTATTAAACAAATTGACCATAAACAAACATAAACACTTGACAGTGGCAAAATTGGCATTATTATGTCACATGCCATAAACAAAGAAGAAGAAGTAGCACAATTCACGAAAGTTTTGTAAGAGAAACAATAAAACCTGTTTAACCTGGTGAAGATTCTATATATGAATCAAAAGAGTGTTAGTGCCTGCTAACCAAAATAATACTTGAATAAAACCCGTGTTTATCAAAATAAACAAGAGTCGTATAATTATGATTGTGATTGTATTGAATAAAGTATCTTTTGTCTTTGATAGTTTTTTGTAAGCTTTAGGGCTAGCACGCAGTAGCGAATATATCCGCGTGGTTTAAGCCGAAATTATCCGTTAGTGGGCTCGTGTGATACCATGTTCACACAATAATCCACAATACGCGCTAGGCCTTAAGTTAGTACCGTTAGCGAATAGCCTTTTGTATGCAAAAAAGGAATCTCTTATGTTAAATAGCTTTACTACCCTCGGCGCAGTTATTAAAAATATAATAGTTTTAAATATATGGTGTATATCCTTACTTATATATTTATTATTATAAACGCGAAAGTTTGTATGTATAATTGTTACTCCTTCACGCAAAAACTACTGAATGGTTTTTAATGAAACTTTACAATAAAATAGCTTATACATCAGAATAACACATAGGCATATAATTTATAAAGATATTGTGTGAATTGTCTAATATATTACAATATATTAGACAATTACAATATATTACAATATATTAGACAATTCGATGGCAATTTTTTTTCCTACTTGCCAAATTGCCATCTGCGAGCTATTCTGGCATGCGCTGCAAAAACTGATAGAATTACAGGAAGTATTAATCCTGCGCAGACGAAGTCGCGGGCACCAGCTAGTATTATATAAGTAAGCAGATATATTTAGAAAATTTTCAATTTTTTTTCAAAATGATTTATTTGGAAACAATAACATGGGTAGTATAATAATATTAATGTTCGATAATAACTACAGTAGTCTACAAGAGTGACTGTGATGCAGCTATTAACGCCCATCTCCAGAGATCTGAGTACAATGTTCCAATATAACATGATATAAATAATATTTAGATAAATATAGCCAATCAAACAAGAAACCCTTCACATAATGTGTAAGCTTATGTATGTGTTTGTGTTTGTTTGTTTGTGTGTGTGTATGTGTGTGTGTGTGTGTATGTGTGTGTGTGTATGTAGGGTGTGTAATTATGGTGAGAATGTGTTTCTGTGTGTTAGAGGTATGGTTCACACTTGAACATTAAATAGATTTTCAGTGTCATCATAAGAGATGTTTAGAAGCCAGGAGTTGATTTTATTTTTACATTCCTTATAAGAAATGGGATAAATTGATAGCTCTTTATTTACTCTATTATACAAGGATAGGCCCATAAAATCGTAATGGCGTCTTAACAGACATAGTCTGAATCTAATAGGCTGATAGACTATATCCTTGCGCCTTTTGGTTAGGCGTTTTGGATCATATGGTGTGTCCGAGTGCTTACGGAAAATCGCTGCAGACACATACAGCTTACGAACAGACAAGACCATCCAAGTATTATAGAGCGTTTCAGTGGGAAAATGGATAGGTTTGAACGCCATTACTTTAAGAATAGCTCGTTGAGCTCTTTCAAGACGGAGAATTTGGGTCTTACCAGCAGCTCCCCAAGCTGTGATACAGTAGCTTATAATGGACTGAGCTAAAGCATAGTACACAGTTTTTAAGGTAAAAGGGTCAGCACCAGATCTGAGCCTTTTAAAAACATATATTAATTTTCGAACGCGGGTGACCACAGATTCCACATGTTCTTCCCAAGACAAGGTATCGTCGACAATAACTCCTAAATACTTGATATTACGAGCACGGGAGATTGCGGTGCAGCCACATGAAGAATTTACAGGATTCAAAGGACATATGTGAGCTTGTAACTTAAATGCGGATCCTGGTTGTGAAGCGATTTTGGGGGCAAAAGTGAGAAATTTAGTTTTTTCCAAGTTAAGTGTAAGTAGATTTTTAGAGAGCCATGACATGACGATACGGAGAACCGATTCTGCTGTATGTCGAGCGTCTGTCCAAGTGTTACCATGAACAATAATAGCAGTGTCATCAGCATAAGTGACTAATTGAGCGTTCTTCAGAGACAACTGGCATAGTTCATTTATATAAATTAGAAACAGGGTAGGTCCTAGGACACTACCCTGGGGGACTCCATACTCGATAGGTTCATAGCTACTGTAGGTATTGTCAACAGTAACCGATTGTGAACGATTTTCAAGGTAGCTTCTAAATAAATCGAGCGCGACTTCACGTACACCGATATATTCTAGTTTTTCAAGAAGGAGGGGGACAGAGACAGTGTCAAAAGCTTTGGAGAGATCTAAAAATATGCCAATAGATTTTCGGTCAAGGTTAAGATTGGTGGTAACAGTACTGGTTAATTTAAGTACAGCATCTTCAGTGGATTTAGAAGATCTAAAGCCAAACTGATTATCTGCAAGAATATTTCTAGAATTTAAGTAACTAATTAGTCTTTTATTAATAATTTTTTCAAATATTTTAGAGAAAGTCGATAAAACAGAGATGGGTCTATAATTGTTGACACTGTCTCTGTGCCCAGACTTAAATATAGGGTGCACAAGGGCCTTCTTGAATACATAGGGAAACGTACCAGTAGAAAGACATAGATTTAGAAAATGGTTGAGAATAGGAACCAGCACATGCCTAGCATTCTTAATTAGCGAAGTCGAGATGCCATCCCAGCCGACTGCTGAAGTCTCTTTTAATTCACCGATTATGGACGCTATCTCTGTACAGTCAGTACTAAGCATGACCATTGAGTTAACGTTTGGTTGTCTTGGGGGCTCTGAGTCTGGAGTACATAGGTTGAGATTTTTTTTTGTGATCTCATTTGCAAGATTTTTACCCACATTTGCAAAGAATAGATTAATGGCATTCACTGAAGAGTATGGAGATTCACCAATAGTTAGGAGTGATTTAGGAGACGATTTTGTAGGGTTTAAGTTCGAGATTTTTTTAATTAGCTTCCACGTTTCTTTTGGACTTTTTTATGTTTTATAAATTCGGCTTTTTCATAGTCTCGTTTTATTTTTTTTAGTAGATTATTACAAAAATTTCTGTATCGCTTGTATATTAAAGAGTGAGATTCCACATCTGGGTGTTGTTTTGTTTTACGAAATAGCTTATTTCTGTGCCGTATACATCGCTAAAGTCCGGGAATCCACGGTTTCAGAGTTCTTTTTCTGTTAGATATATTGACAGTTCGTGTGTTAGCTGCAACAATCTGGGAGATAATTTGTACCAAAGATTCTGCAGCAGTTACACTATTGGTACAGTTCGTGATTATAGAGAAATCAGTAGTTTCAAGGTCACGTACACAAGAAGGGATATCAGTAGTTTTAGTTTTACGAGAAATTACGTTAGAAGAAGAATGGAAGCACATAAGTATAGTAGGTGTATGATCTGTAATAAGTGAATTTAGTACTAGTGTGATGGCGGGTTTATTGGATTTAAGAATCACATGATCAAGACAATTTTCATTCCTAGTAGGCAATTGATGAGCTGGAAGCATAGCATGAGATAATATTAAATTTAGATAGGAGTCAGAGTCTTGATCGGTGGCATTCTGTGATATATTGATGTTAATGTCACCTAGTATTGCGATGGTTTCAAAAGAAGCAAGGGAAGCAAGTGTTGTATCAAGCGAATTAAGAAAACCATTGACATTCCTATGAGAAGGCGATCGATATATCGCTAAAATAGCGGCGGTTTTAGTTCGTATGACTGAACAATTTGCATCCACTACGGGAGGTTCATCAACAGTGCAGTTTATGTAGTCTTTTACATACACGACAACCCCCTCGTTTTGGTTGTTGTGACCTGATTTGAAAGTGAGGTATCCGGGTAATGCTGGGACAAAGGGGCATTTCTGTAGCCAGCATTCACTCAGTATAATAATATCCATGTCGAGTTTTGTTCTTTCCAAAAGAATAATAAGATTACCATAGTTTATGATATTTCCAATGCTTCTAATATTGACATGAAATATTTTAAGCGAAGTGTGGTGTTGCGGTAGGTAAACGCTACAGTCCTCGGGGGAACAGGTAAAAGAAGTTGATATACTTAGGTCTTCTATTTCATTTGTGAAGGTTGTATTATTCATAATTCGGACCTACGAAGTTAACAAATGAATCAGTTAAAGTTTTGTGCACAAAGGGCTTATCTGTTTATGTGGATTTATAATATAGCAATATGGTTGGTAACATGTTATAACATAATAATATAATGTGGGTATGTGTAAAAACGTGGAAGAGGTGATTGTTGTGAGTGTGTGTGTACAAGTGTGTATGATGTAGTAATGGGTTGATGTCTGTGAAATTGTGTCTTTAAATGTAGGGTTTAGATTGGCATAGTAAAAATAAGAGAAACATGCAAAAGTTACTATAGGTATGTAAAAAGTAGGTATCATGCAGATTAAACTATGGTGACAAACTAGTCAAATATTCTTTAGGAGTCTTTGGAGGTCCGCTTCTTCTTTGATTTGGTGCAGAGAAGCGTCCTGCTGCTCGCGAATGAAGATTTTCCCATTTGTGCACCAGCAATACCTAAATCCATTACTTTTGGCGAAGTCTCTGGCAAGGAAGAAAAGCCTCTTCATTTTAGCAGTAAGGTTTTCCGCAATAAAAATTGGTTGTGATGGACCAGATATTCTTAGGGCCTCAGTAGTTAATCTATTATTGCGTTTATTAAACGACTTGAGAAGGCTGATCACTCTTTCTTTTAGAAGTACGCTGTGTAGTTCTAGAAGGATTGTTCTATTTTCCGTGTTCCTGGTTCCAATACGGAATACGTCCTTTACATCACGCGGCTGAATCTCAACTTCAAGAACTCGGGCGATATCTGAGACTATTTTAAGTAGGCAGTCTTTAGACTCTGGTTTCCTTGCCGGTACATTTCTTATTTCTAGGCATGTGGACCTGGAGCTTTTCTCCATTTTTTCGATTTTATCTTCAAGTACCCTTATATTATTTTGATTACTTTTACATTCAACTTTAAGATCATTGACCCGTTCCTGGATCAGATCATATTTTTTGTTTAGTGACTCAATACATGTTATTATGTCAATGTTTTGTATTTTAATGACTTCAATCGCTGCGCAGAGATCATCAATTTTTTTCTCCTGTTGCTTTTTTAAATCTTCAAACATAACCTTAATTTCAGAGACAATTGAAGAAAGCTGACCATCAGAGGTATGGGTTCTTCTGCGTTTTGATCTATTTTGAGAAGCATTCAGAATATGAATTCCACCTTGCTGGTTCTCTAGATCATGCTCAGAGGAGCTATATTGTGATAGGTGTGGTGCGGGAGTACAAAGAATCGCAGGAGTCGCAGGCGGGTGTAGCTTGAAACGGAGTTCCTTCACTCATTGTAAACGCCGTCGGAGGTATACTTTGTGCACTACAAATAGTATTTCTGCGTTCAATATTACTGGAAAAGTTCCAGGCAATCAGAGTCTAGTAAGAGGTGTAGTGCTTATGCGATCATCCAAGGCTGGCAGTTTACAACGGCTCAATCCAAAATGAGGTGTTGACCAGTAAAGTTTGGCCCCAGCGATAGGTGCTTTATTGTGTGAAGAACGTGTCACGGGTCCAACTTTCTGGTGGGGTCGCTGTGATTCAGTACAAACTAGCTAACTGTCCACTTTAAGTTGATCCCTCGGCAGAGTGGTTTGTCAGTGTGAAGAATATATGACTTTTTATCTATGAGTGTTACTATTTTAACTAAGTAATGACTCACACTGCTGTAGTGGTGAATAATATGCCGTTGTGTGCGCAGGCGTTTGGTGGTGTGCGTGAGACTCGTAGGCCGATGTTCTTTCACCTCTTCTAGGGTTATGCACTCCTATTTTTTGTTGGTGGATTATTAACTAAATCTTTTAATATTTTTATTTAAAAAATCAACAAAGGTCCAGTGTTGAACACGTCTGGTTGCCACAGATGTCCGGAGGGAAGGGGAAAATAAATCTATACCAATATTATAAATATCAAAGTAACTCTATCTGTTTGTCTGTCACTTTGATACGTATTCACGCCTAAACCGCTATGTGATTTCGATAAATTTTGGTATAGAGATAGATGGGACCTTGAAGAAGGACATAGGCTACTTTTTATGTAGGTACCACGCGTACGCCGCGGGCAGCAGCTAGTTTTCAATATTTTACATGCCACTTTCTTGTTTCAAATTGTTTATAAAGTTATTGTTTATTCTGTTATTTATCTATTAATTTATTCTATTCTATTTATTAATTTATTCTATTCTATTAATTTATTAATTTATTCTGTTCTATTTATTAATTTATTTATTAATTTATTCTATTAATTATGAAATAAAGTCTAAATCCAATAAATAAATATAAACTGGAGTACAATCTACAAAACACCATCTAGCCCTAAACTAAGCTTGTATTATCGGAACCAGATGACTGATAAAATACTTATCTATACCTATAAAAGAGCTTAACCTGACTGACTGACTGATTGACTGAAGGATTCATCAACGCCGAGCCGAAACCGCTGAAGCTAGAAAGCTGAAATTTGGAAGGTAGCTTTCTTTTATAGCAAAACCACCCACTAAAGCGAGGTTTTTTGAAATTCAATCCCTAAAGGCTGAAAAGGGGTGAAAACGAATGTATGAAACTTTTTAACGCGTGGTGCGATTTGTTTAAATAATATAATAATAATTCAATTTATTTATTCAGACAACTTTCTAGTACATTTTGTTAGTCAGCTTATAACTATGGGTTAGTACTTAAAATTAATTATCGATTTTGTCCTTTGGACCAATTTATACATAATAGGACAATCAAATTTTTCTGTTATCGTGGTTAGGATGCTGTTGCTGCTCCCTCGGGTTCTGCTGAGCAGTGAGGCTGACTTTTTTCGCCAGATGGCCTCGAAGGTGTCAGTGCGTGCCTGGCCGAACATGGTTGAGGCACTGCAGAATCGCGGCAGTCGCAACAGCAGCCTAAACGCGTTGTTGAATTGGACCCGCAAAACATTGTAAGCATTTTGGGTATAGTTGACCCACAGACTCGCTGAGTAAAATGAAGTACAGTATGCTCTGAATAAGGCCTTCACCGCATCTGTACATCGTGCGAATCTACGGGCCAGCATATTCACCCTGACTGACAGTGTTCTGCGTTCCTTCTCCATATCATCGTCGTCCTTTAGGTCTTCAGTCACCAAGTGTCCCAGGTATTGAAAGTTATACACTTTTCTGAGAGGCACGCCATTTAGTGTTATCACTAGAACATATATCGGACTCTTGGTGCCGGCCTTGAATACCATGAACTCCGACTTTCTCACATTGTATGTAAGTCCATGAGACGCAGCATATGACTCACATACAGCAAGAAGCTTTCGGAGTGCACTGATTGAGGGAGCCAGCAGCACCATGTCATCAGATGATGAGATAAAACTTGATTTAAATAATTAAAATGCAAAATAAATGGACACGTGTTTCAGGATTATTCAAAATAACCCATTTTACAAAGGGGTAAGATAGGGTGTCAAAGTTTGTATGGGAACTTTTTAATGGGAGGTGTGATTTCTTAGAAACTTGGTTTGGATAATTAAAATGCAAAATAAATGGACACGTGTTTTAGGATTTTTCAAAATAACCCTCATAAAGGAGTAAAATTGAAAGTGAAAGTTTGTATGGAAACTTTGTAATGGTTGGTGGTGGTTGTG
The DNA here is from genome assembly GCA_948098915.1 of Lampropteryx suffumata. Lineage (NCBI taxonomy): Eukaryota > Metazoa > Arthropoda > Insecta > Lepidoptera > Geometridae > Lampropteryx > Lampropteryx suffumata. The sequence continues at coordinate 5,399,002 of OX402566.1, read as the reverse complement.
ATTGGTTTGAAACTTATAAATCGTTTTAAAACGGTCCTTAGAACAACTGTTTCACATGTATTTAATATTATTCTGTAGTATTTAATATGTATTTAATATTATTATTTCTGTAGTTATATCTGTTAATAAAATGTTATGTTCATTAAAGTAGTTGTTTCATTTATATGATTTAAATTACCCAGTTGTGTGCTCTCTTGGGGGTAATCAGTAGCAGTAAATAAGTACCTATACATATATATTTGGCTTAAGTCCCTTTTGCTCGAGTGACTTCCTAACTCTTCCTAACTAATAAACATGTTCACTCCCTAAAACTAGGCCCTAATGGCCCTAAATAAATATTAATACGAACTTGGACAAAAGCCTTCATTGGTAGGGCATTAATCAAAGCTTTAGCGAAATACCAATCTAAGGTCAATGCCACATTGAACGCCTTTTGGACAGGTTGTTAATAACTGTAAAGGTGAGTTCACTTGAGTAAATCTTCCAGTACTCGGAATTCAATATTCATTAAAAAGCCCGGAACTTAGAGTCGTAGGAATGTGTGTTACATTCCTACGACTCAAATTTCAGGGCTCGTTAGCCACCTCCTCAAATCTCAAGTTACTTACTTAATATCTTTCTATCTATGAGGGTAGTAAGAGGCACGTCCAAACATTATTTGGCTCATGCTTTGCACAGTAATTAGTAATCCGAACATGATGTGATTCTCTTTTGAGACACCCAGACTCTTAAGAGACTGGTATCAAAAGAAACCATAATTGTATATTTTTGCAATAAACTGAAAACTGGCTTCTAAGCCCTGAATATCAAATAAATAAATATTAGTGGACAATCCACACAACACCATCTAGCCTCAAACTAAGCATAGTTTGTATTATTGTGACCAGCTGGCTGATAAAATACTTATATATTTTTTAAATATATACATGAGATACTTTAATAACACCCAGACACATAATATGAAACAGAACAAACATAATATGTTATATGTTCGTCACATAAATGTGTATACTGAGAGGGAATCAAATCCTATCCTGACAGCTGACAGGTGATAGGTGACAGCTGATAGGACAGGAGTTGACAGGTCAGTCAAAACCTGTGATATCAAATTACCGATATACAATTCTTACATTAATTGCGATATCTGATAGTCAATGATGCGTTTCGTACCTTCATTGTCAAGGTTAAGCACATGGTCTGATTTACGGACAAATTCCTATTAATCAGTTGTCTGTGATCATGTCAATGCAAAGCCTTAATGACAATACATGAGCTTCTTGTCGTTGAAGAGTTCTTCTTCTTCTTCTTCTTATTTTGCTGGCGTCTGCGACTTTAAGAAGAGTTCTATAGGGTATGTTCAAAACCTAATGTCTGATCAATGTGACAAGTATGCATAAAATAAAAACACACACATGCATGTACTCGTACATACAGCCTCACACATACACACCTCTCTCACACACACACAAACATCCCCAAACGACGTTTTTCATTATTGCACTGTTTTTTCTTTTTATTTTAGATATAAATTTACCACAGAGGTTTAATATCTCCCATTAAGTTTAATATAAAAAGTTTGCATTCGATCAAAAAGATACTGGCTGATAATAAAAAATGGCTAAAAAAAAACAAATGGCGCGCATTTTGTACAATTGTAAAACTTTAATTCTTCATATTTTTAGTTTGAGTGGGTATATTTTATCACAGTAGGTATACTGGTAGTTGAAAGAAAAGTAAATTACGCACCTTGCTAAAGAGAATAATAATTACACTCGTGTTAATTCAGTGCCCTCGCTTGCACTCGGGTACCAACATAACACTCGTGCATTAATAACTCACTTTGCGCTCGTTGCAACAATCTACTGTTAATCAATATTGTTAGATACATAGTAAGTTTTCCTCTCAGAACTATGCATTTTGACGGCTTCATAGTTTTTCAAACTTTTACAGTTGTTATCGTTCTTTTCAACCGACTTCAAGAAGGTTCTAAATTCGATAGTTTTTTTATGCTTGTTAACTCATAACGGCTATACTTTCCGATTGGTTGGTTCCGATTGGCTTCCGATTTCCTGGATTGGATGTTTGGTTGTTTGGTTTTTAAATCAAAATTACTGGATAAAATAGGTGATTCGATGAAACAAAATTTGATGAAAAATTGATTTTGCTTTCGTGTGACATTCCAGTGCTGTTTACGAATTACGAAAAATGATAGAGTACTGAAAAGCATAAAATAAAAACTTTTTTATCCAACTTCATAAATTAGATGAGATTCTCAACTCGGTTGTATTTTTATGGCCTCAAATTTCATTGAATGAAGTCTTTTTCTTTTTGGTTCCTAAAACGTATTTATTCTTATCCTATGTACTTTATTCGGGATAAAAAAAATGTTTTTAATTAGGATGCAATCCCATCGCCGTTTATGGAATACTAACCATTGAGACACACCTTCGATATTTTTAATCTTTTTCGAATGGTAAAACCATTGGAGCATGACCCCAGGTTCGAATCCACCCTCCTATGATTGGAAATCAAGCTCAGTTGGTATTTCTTCTGCCTTCTGCGCTGCAGGTTGAGGTTCGATTCCCTCCCAAGACACGTTTGTGTGACGAACATAGATGTTTGTTCTGTGTCTGAGTGTTATAACACAAAAAAAACGAGTGAAAACAATTGCAAAAGTTAGAAACAGTATGACAGAGTCAGCGCCCTCCTCTCTAGCAAGGAAGGACAATGTTCCAGGACAAGGTTTGTTAAACTAAATGATATAATATTAAACGGTAGTCTATTTAATAACAGTATAATAACTAAAATTTAATATAAATGTATGTGTTTAAAGATATATATGTAAGTATTCTATCAGTCATCTAGTCATAATAATACAAGCTGTGCTATGTTTGGAGGTTGATGGTGTTGTGTGCGCTTTCAACAAATATTTTTTTCTTTTTTAAATTCATTACAGTAGTTGAATTGTTTTGGAACTAATATTAAAGTGTTTCAAGATATTTTAGTAGACAACTTTTTTCATAGACGAGAAAATGCTTTAATAATCTTCTTAGTGTCTAAACATAGTAGTGTGATTCAAAGTTACTAGTACTCAAAGCTATTTTATATGTTTAAGTTGTAGGTCTATTTTATAAACACACACTTGCTAAGGTATTGTTTAAATCGATTGCCATCTTTATTCTTTGATATAAGAATGACAAGGACACAATAGCGTCACGATAGCTATTATATGACTATAGGATAGTGTTAATCTGTTTTGATTGTTGATCGAAATATAAAAGTTATTTTTACGTGATAACGTCTAATAAATCGGTGAACGCCCGAAAAAGCATGACTTATTGTCACGTTCTGCCTGAGCCGAGTGTGCAAGCGAGAGCGCGGAACAAGCGATATAGAGGCACGATCGGTTCAACGAAGTTTTCTTACGACGTTATCACGTAAAATTATTGTCCGTAAATCGACTTTTCAGACAACCATTTTTTATATTTTTTGAATATATCGTTTGTTAGACATTTATAGGAAGCACATGTTTATCCCAATATTTATTTATTAATTCGGAAAAAGACACAGAACAATGAAACTTATAAACAAAATCATTAAAATATTACATAATCCAGTAAAGATTCCACTAATAAGTAAAGCTTAAAAAATGCGAAGATAAAAAAAAAACAATTTCCATTTCAGTATGTCCTACTGGAATTTCCATTTCAGTATGTGTAAATGGAAATTGTGTTTTTTATTACTGATTTAAACATTAGATAAGTAATTTAAAGATACCTGTTGTTCGCTGATGGCGTATTTAATATTCGAAAAGGAGAGGGCAATAATATCTAACATAGAAAGAAAATCATTATTAAAGTTCATAGAACGGTTAATAAAAGTGTTTGATATGACCGCAGCTTTACAATGTAACCTAAGATTGATGGGTTCCGCATAGAGTACAGGCACCTTGGCGTTTCTTTTATGATAATGAAATCACTTTCGGAGAATGGGGTTACCTGCGTAAAATACGTGCTTACTACGTAAGTAGGTATGAAACCTACATAACACGCGTAAAAACCACTTATGTATTATAATCCTAATACCCTTGTATTATGAATTAAAACGCGTACAAAACAGCTTAGAACTGCAAAAATTTAAATGTAATGTTGAATTGATAAATACATAAGTAAATAATGCCGGACATTTCACACAGCATCTGGTCCCAAAGTAAGCAGAGCTGTGTTATGGGCATCACATGACTGATATGATAACTTATAAACTTTTTTTTGTAAAAACATACATTTATAGAAACACCCAGACGTGAGACAAATACTTGCAGAAAAATTATAGGCAACGATTTGAACCCGCCACCTGCGTATCAGCCGTTGTGTCCATTACGCCACAGAGGCCGTTTAAAAACTGAATTTAACTTGAATTGAGTACTGGTGGTGTAGTGACATCCTTGCCGTTTGATCATAAGGTTTTGGATTCGAATGTGGTCAGACACCAATTGATTTTTCAGTTCAAAAACTGTATGTAATGCCAGCAACGCCAGTGCTCTCAAACGTTAAAAGAAAGTATCAAGAGGAATCCAGCATACCACAAAATTCGTAGGCGCGTGTCATTCGTTAGTGATTGATTATAAAAAAAATAACTTTTATTTTTCGATCAACAATAAAAACATAATAACACTATATCTAGCACATATATAGCTAGCGTGGCTCTATTGTGTCCTTGTCATTTTAATATTAAAGAATAGAGACATCAACAGATTTAAACAACAATAAAGTAGTGTGTTTAAATAAGATTTGAGTACTAGTATAACTTTAAAAACACTATTAAGTTTTGACACTAAGAAGATTTTTATTGCATCTTGTCTACTGAAATGTATCCCTAACACTTTATTATTAGTTCTAAAAAAATTCAACAGCTGTAAACAAATAAATAGATTTTGGTGGATAATGAACACAACACCAGCTAGCCCTAAACAAAGCATAGATTGTATTATTATATACTAGCTGACCCGGCAAACGTTGTTTTGCCTTATAAATCTTTCGTAAAAAAAAAAAGTTTTTTCACAAAAAGTGTCCTATGTTACTACGAATACCTGCAAGAATATGTGTACAAAGTTTCATGATGATCGGTTAAGTAGTTTTCGAGTGAAAACGTAACAAACCAACTTTATAATATAAGTAGGATGTGGCGATGGGCATGCAACCTGTCACGTACGGAATATTAACTTCAGTAGAAAGCGTGGGCATCTACCAAATATAATGTTTGGTCGTGCCTCTGATAACCCGTTAGGCATCAAAGATCTAAATACGTGTAAGCAAAGATCTTTGGCGGTTTCCGATCCCGAGGATTAAGTCTTGAGCAATTTATACGCATTTTTTGACATAATTTGACAAGAATTTTAGCTAGCTGGCATAACAATAAAATCACCAGCAATGACGTATACTAATTGTAGTTGTCATGTGGTTGTCTGGTAGAAACCGTAATCACGATAAGACCGCCTATAGCAGGACACTATTAATCTATGTATATGCACTAAGGCTTTGTTTTGTAGTATTCTTAATAAAGTTTTAATTATTGTTTTTATTATAAATAGTAGTAGGTGAATGATTTTGATCTTGTAGAAGAGTTTGATCCGCGATCCGTGAGTTGCCAACGTAGTAAGGAGTGACAAAATAATACGTGAGTAAAGCCCGTGTTTATCAAAAGGTGTGTATAACCTAGCCTAGAATGTAACCTTTACCTTGTCGAAGGGTCTCAAAAGACGCAAAAATGCCGGTCTCGATAGGGCCTACATGTTCGAACCATTTAGAGTCGAAACCCTGTGCCCGGGAGGAACAGAAGCCCATCACGTTATAAAAACTATTTGCTCACGTGTTTCTACCAGACGCCTCGAACTGGCTGGCTCCTATTTGAACCAGCGTAGCATTGAACGGTCCTTAGATTGGTCACATATTTTATATTAACTTGAATCCTTAATTAAACCATGCAAACCTCAATCCACAACTCCATAAATGTTGTCCACACAAGAGTTCAAAAGAATTATATTATAAATTTTTGAGCTTTTTAAGTATCCAACTATTTTGTAAAACTTTTCGGGTTTTTAAATTAATTTTTATTTCATAACTTTCTAGGGATCACTAATACGTGTTTCCTTGCTAAACTTAACAACGAAAACGCTGCAAGCAAGAGCAGCAAAGAGCAGTTTAGGAGCAGACAGACAGACAAACAGACATACGGACATAGCGAAACTATAAGGGTTCTTCGCTCTTAAGGGTTGGACTTTGGAACCCAAAATTACATTATTAGAAAGCAAACGACAAATTTTATTACCTATTGAGATAAAAGGTAGTATGAAAACCCTTAAGTACGGGGATGATGGTCCTTCTAGGGGTTTGTCCATCATATGCTCTTGTAAATATCGGTTGACGGTACCGAGCCACGTATGCTCGCTTTATGGTAAAATAGTCGTGGGGAGGTGAATGAATGAAAACACTTTATTGTACACCTTAAAACTAGCACATAATTTGTAACTAAGATTACCTAAATATAAATGTACAATAGGGCAGTCTTATCGCTAAGTGAACGATTTCTTCTAGACAACCTTTGGATGGAAAGAAGCTTAACTAGAATGGAAGATTGGTCGGGGTGCACTAAATTGAAGGGTTCAATTCGAAAAGAAGTTAACTGACATATTATAGGGTCTTTCATTAAGCGTGTCCTATCTTTAAATTTAAATAAAACAAAGTGTGTGTGATATATTATCGAAATTATTTATTTATTTGAAAGATGTAGTGATGCCCTTATGTGTGGAATATGACATCATTCAAATGTCCACCACGGCTTCTCTGGGTGAAGCGCATGCGAGATATCCAATTTTCCATGACTTTTGCGCATAAATCAGGCTGAATTTGACTTATGGCATAGGTTATGTTGGCTTTGAGGGCCGCTGTGATTTGTGGTTTATTCACATAGACCTGCGACTTAAGAAAACCCCACAAGAAAAAGTCTAGCGGGGTTAAGTCACAAGATCTCGGTGGCCAGTTCACATCAGCTCCACGTGAGATGACCATGCCCTCAAATCTCTCATGCAGAATATTCAATGTGGCATGAGCTGTGTGGCAAGTAGCGCCGTCTTGTTGAAACCACATGTCGTTGGTGTTCAGATGATCCAGTTCATGCCAAAAAAGTTGGTAATCATCGACCTATAGCGCTCGCCGTTGACAGTGATGTCCTGGCCAATGTTGTTCTCAAAGAAATATGGCCCGATGACGCCGCCAGCCCAAAACCCACACCAAACTGTAACTTTTTCGGGATGCATTGGACGCTCTTGGATCTCATGTGGATTGGTATCGTCCCATATTCGACAATTTTGTTTGTTTACGTACCCATTCATCCAGAAATGGGCCTCATCGCTAAAGATAATTTTTCTGTGAAAATTACGGTCAGTTGCTAACTGCTCCAGTGCCCATTCAGCGAACACACGTCGTTGACTATGGTCGTTTACCTTCAATTCCTGGGTGAGTTGAATTTTATACGGGTGCAGGCCTAAGTCACGACGCAAAATTCGCCAAGTTGTGGTCTGTGAAAGGCCGAGTTCTTGCGAGCGACGCGAAATCGACTGCCTCGGATTCTCCTGCACACTCTCACGGACAGCAGCGATGTTTTCGGCAGACCTTGCGTTTCGTTGACGTACGGGTGTTGGTCGATCATTTACCGAACCAGTGGACTCAAATTTATCCACCACACGACGAATAGTCCTCTCGGTAGGACGATTATGGCGACCGTAAAATGGGCGAAGCGCGCGGTGCGTTGCCCGAACAGAACACTCATTTTGATAAAACAATTTTATCATTTGTACGTGTTGTTGAATGCTATAGCTATCCATGATGATTTGGCAAAACAGAATGAATAAATTACAACCAATTTGACAGATGTAGCTTCAACAAGATGACCGCTACCAACTGTCAAAGTTCGGACGTGCCTATTAGAAGACCCTTTAGTAATTTGACGCAATTCAACTTTAAATATTGACAGCTTTATTTTCAATTCTACAAATAAAAATCGCAGTAAAAACTATGAATTAACTTGTAGGTGTACGAAAAAAATATTTTCTAATGGTATGAAAGAAATAGTGCTTATATTACTATCACTATATAAAAATTACCATTTTTCACTTAACCCAATCTTTTCTACTAATATTAATACATCAGCTGAGTGCAATAACGATTTATTGTTCAAAATATCCTCATTCTATTAATAATTAAACAAATATGTTATCTTTCGTGTGATTTATTGAGCATTAAATAGTATACTCTAAGGAAATTTACTATAGTCAAGTTATTATCTGGTAGTTTGTCCCTCGGTAGGTACTGTACGTTATCAACAAAACACATAAGATTTTTAAAAATATTAATTAATTAAAGAAATTCACTACTTATACGCTCAATATTTACCCTTAGTTATAAATATTAGTTATTATTTATTCTTTTATAGAAAAGTCATTTTTCAAAAGGTATGTATGCAATTTGTTTTCTAATATCATATTTTTTTCTTCAGATATTTCACGTCGTAAATATTGTATTCGTCTCATTCTATGTTTTCTGGCCTTATAACAGTGCCTTTTCTTGCTATATCAACTAACAAAAATGGAGTATTAGGATCGTAACATTTTTTATACCTATAACTGCCAAAAGTATCTATTTTGAGCCATTTCACTTCATCCCTGAATTTAACTTATTGCCCCAATGTATTTTTCGATCTATTAATCAGTTTTAAATCTCTCTGAACATCTTTAACGTCATTTAAACGTTCTATCATATCTACTACGATCGATTTTTATGAGCTGTGCAGAATAATATTTCGGTAATCTTCTGGTGTGTGCATTTTTTCGTGTTTTCAAAGGGTTTTTTCTATTCGCCGAAAATCTGTCAGAATCCATGTAGGTATGACCAACCACTGGAAATTTATGTTCTATGATATTGAAAATCCTTTAAAAATCATGTACTGATTTTGGCAAATCAGATTAAAATTTTTGTTCTGCCCTGAACATGAATCGGACCAAACGATGAGGTGTTTGACTTTATTAATTTCGTTTCTACTTTTTAAGTACATAGCTAAGTAATGCAATGCGCATGATACTTCGAAACTCCCTTTTTTTGCTACATCCTCAGTCCATGTACACATAATGGCATGGGTTTGGGTTTTTCTTGCTATGTGTACTTATACCCAAGTTGTAGAACCAAATGAGCCGTAAATAAAAATACTCTCCAACAGGCATCTTTAGTAAAGGCATAGTTTGTTGAATGTACAGTATAATTTTCCCTCTTCATTTTCGCAGGTAGCTCTATCATGTTTCATTAGGTCATACGCTTCTTTCGCACTTTCCTTGTGGGTTCGCTTATCCAATTTACCATTCTCATTCTCGTATTTGGAGCAAACGTCACTTCTTGGTTGTCCAAAAGATCAGTTGTATTCAGTACAAAATACAGAATACAAATTTTTTGGACATCATAGACTTTTATCAACTTTTTAACGATATATTTCTACAAAAGTAAAAATATATCGTTAAAAAACATACGCACGCAATCGACAAGTGTTTGTTTACTGATTGACTGATGAAATGGCGACACATAAGCTCTATAAAAAGTGTGCATTTATCTATCTCTTACGCAGTTGTCAAGATTACACGGGTGATTTTATTTTGGAGCGCTAGGTCCGGTAGCGTTGCCTGTTTAGTGCAAAAAGGGTTTATTGTCATTTAACACGAGCAAAAAAACAATTTTCTAGTTGGGAGGGCGATGCAAAGAGGATTTAAATTAGGTTAAACCTATATGTAAAGAGAATTTGTCGGGTTCATTCAAGGCGCTAGTAAATATATAAAAAATATTTGGCGTTATAACCCAGTTTTTTATTCGAACGTTAAATAATTGTTGTATTTTATGTAGGTTTAATCAACATAAAATCTTTTTTAAATTAGTAATCACGACTTCTGTGTCAGTTAAACCCTTTTTAGACTGAATATCTCAAGAACTAAACCGAATTTTGTTATTTGGAAAACGCCATTCGATAGATTAACTATTTCTGATTCCAAAGATACCAATAACTCATTTTTAACTCCTTCTTGAATTGAACCCTTCAATTATGATGAGTGTTTGAAAAAGTTCTAAGACTGTGCATGCAGCCTTAAAGCCTTAAAGCCCATCCTAAAAATAACAGCTCTAGCGTGATGAAAGGATTAAAAGGTTTCCTTTCTTTCAATATAAATAACAAACTTTGTCAAGATTTTTGTTTTTTACTTAGTTCTTTATGAGTCACACCAATGTATGCTTGCTGTAATAGTACTAGTGAAGGACTAGTAGGTACTAAAATAGGCACGGGGAAGATCAAACGAGCAACCGCAGGTAGAGTGCTACTATTTTAATTAAATAATCAGGGAGCGTCAGCCAACCCTTATTCAAACTTGATTAGCTCGCCACTCGACTTGTCTAATCCATGTTCAAAGTTAATACAACTTATTTTCAGAGAAATTTCCTTTTGAAACCTCAAAAGGGTTAAGTAAAACTCAAATATCGAGGCATCAAGGTTTACGTAAAGGGGTGAGAACTTTAACTTCTTCTTCTGCTTTTCTGGTTATTTCAAACTAGTGTGGTGAAAGTATTAAAGTGTGCCTTAAATGCATTTCATGCACCTGTTTTCTAACTTTTAAGGTTCTACGTCATTCCTCAAGTCGTTTTCTTTCGCCGTTTGAGAGTATGGTACGCCGATACGGCTTACTGATGAAACTACAGCTAGACTAGTTTATTTCAGCTACTTCCATAGTGTTATGTCATATGGCATCATTCTCTGGGGGAAAGCTGCTGATATTTGAATAATATTTGTTATTCAAAAAGGGCAATACGTGCCATATATAAAACGAAACCACGAGTGTCTTTGAAATAAATATCTAAAGAAATTAATATTTGCACAATAGGTTCACAATATATATATATATATAAAAAAATTGTTAGACATTCTTAGTGACCTTCATATAATCAATACTAGGAATAGAAACAAATTCTACTTCCCTAGGTTTCGACTAGAAAAAGTAAATAATTCCTTTATAGGGAACACGGTGCGCTTCTATAATAAGCTTCCTGAAAATGAAACTAAACTACATATTAAGAAAATTAAAGCATACGTAAAGGGTAGTCTTTTGAATAAAGCGTATTATAATATAAATGACTGACTATTATAATAATGAATGCCTCATATTGCTCTGCCTTCAGACAATTAACCGAGTTTTTTGTAGTTAAGGCTCTAGCGCAAAAAAGCGCTAGGACCAGGACGAGTTTCTTGCTAGTTCTTCTCGGGCTTGGGTTAGGATGAATTGGCACCTAAATTCACCTAGAATGTAAGACGTTTCAAATTGATCCTTGTAATTTTGTTGAATAAAGTATTTTTTGACTTTGACTTTGACTACTGGTAAAGTGCACGTACATTATTGAAACAGAAAAATGCATTGGTGTACGACCGGGTTCAAATCTTAGGATCGGAAGGCGGAGTAACCTTCACTAGACCACCAGTACTCTTACCAGTACCAGTACTCTATCTTATACGATACGACAGCTACTTTCTCCTTATTTTGGCTCATGTACCTGATTCGTGGCCTTCCTCATCCTCTCTTTCCTTCAACTTTCTCTTCTATGATGGTATATATAACACTGTCGTACCGTATGAAGTGGCCAGTTATTTTCCCTTTTTCTGGGAAAATATTTTCTTTCCCTTTTTCTAAATATTAAATTCTGGGAGATAAGTGATCCTATTTTTTCTTAACTCCACTTTTTCCTTCTTGCTAGTATATTTCATACTTTTCCAGCACCACATCTCAAACGCTTTCAGTATCTCTCTATCTCTTTTGTCATTGTCCACGTCTCATACCCACACATCGCTGTACTCTTAACATAATATGTTTATTTTTGAGATAAATTCATTTAATAAAAAAAATTTTATGATTTTGATATTTGAGAAGTGAATATATCTTTCTTATTAACATATATTCACTTCACGTGAATATAATAATAATAATTTTATTCAGGTTCTTAAAATTATTTTGGTACAAGGTTTTTGGTACTATTTCCAATCATCTTATATATATTTCAGAATATATATTCATTGGTATTAAATAAATTGGTGGAATAGTACAAAATATTTGAGAATAGCACAAAATATTTTAGAATAACACTAAATATTTAGGAATAGCACAAAATATTTTGGAATAGCACAAAATATTTTTCTATCTATTTGATGTTTTATCTTGACTGTGCCATGTCAGTTATGAAATGTAATGTATGCTCACAATTTTGTTTTATTGTTTTAAAAATTGCGTTAATCATAATATTAATACTAGAAATAAACATAAACCCACAGTTAGGCTCGCTAAAGTTATTTAATCTTTTATAGGGCAATGTGAATGCTTCTATAACAAGGTTCTTAGCGAAGTGTTAGATTTGTCTATCGAGAAATTTAAAATCGTAAACATCACGTAAAACAGAGAACTGTCTCATAAAGCATATCCTAAAATAATATATTATTTAGATGATAAAAAAGCTTCTAATGAATTTGCTCCAACACGCCTTAGCATCCGGAACAAAATTGACAAGGATGTACAAAGTACAACAAAGTGTAAAGACCAGACGAGTTTCATGCCGAATTCTTCTAGAACTGGGGTTAGGAGGAACCGGCACCTAGATTATCTACCATATAAGAAGACGAATCAAAGTGGTCCTTGTGGCTTTATTGAATAAATATTTTTTTTAGTAACTCTAACTACTGCCCACGGCTTCGCGCGCGTTGTACTTATATATATAAAAAGTAGCTTATATATTGTTACAATTTATCTGTAAAAAGTTTTATTCAAATCTGCACAGGTGTTGCAGCGTGGTCAAGTCACAAAAAAACATCAAAACATCTACACGTACTTAGCCTTATTAACCAAAGCATTTCCCTTTTAAAGTAAATGTCAAGATAGTCCCGTGGCCCCGTGACACTAATTTCTTTGATACTCATTTGAACCTTAGAAGAGCGAGACTTGAATAAATTAACTTTAATTTAGGTCAACTTGAAAGGTATCATGGCGAAAGTTTGCCAAACAATTGGTTGGAATGTTATTAGCGGAGACATTATTATCGTAAAAGGAAGATAAAACTTTATTCAAGAACATACTTAATTATTTACAGTTAGCTTTAGGTATAATTGACTACCAGCAGTGGGGGAAATCAGGTTGTGGTCGATTATCTATATATAACGGGTTGTCCAATAAGAGATGTTATTTTGAATAGCCCGCTATTTCGGTAGATGTCACTTTTAAAGCTGTATTTTTTTGATATTTGACAAGTAGAAACTACGCCATTAATAAAAATGGAACGATACACGCTTTAACAACGCATTGAAATTATTAAAATTCACTATAACAATGGTTAAAATTTGGCAGAGACGGTTCGTAAAACTAAAACATTTTTAGGTCGTCGTGTAGCACCTTGTCGGACCGCAATACAGAAATTGGTTGAAAAATTCGAGCTGTTGGGACAAGTTAGTGATGTGAAGAATAAAACCCGCTCAAGAACCACTGAGAATATTGCTGCTGTAGCCCAAAATGTTGAAGAAAACCCAGGTTTATAAAGGAGATGTCCACTCACTAACTCACCCACTCATAACGAAATCTCTAAAAGGGTAGAAGGGTAACAAGCATTCGTTGTAGGCACTCGCTAAGAACGTATTTTCTAAAACTCAACCCTTAAGAGGGTAAAACAGGGTAAACACGTTGGTATTAAAAATCGTTATCCTTAAACATAAACTTTTGTTACTTTGCTTAAATATGCTTTTATATTAATGATAAAGGACTATATAATATTTTTTATATATATACATATTTTTATTTTCGAACAACCCCTAAACAAGGATGCAATGGGGGTTTAAAATTTGTATTGGGACTTTTACCTCGCAATGCGATTTTAAACTTGGTTTATATACTATACATACCAAATAAATTGATACGTATCTCAGAATTTTTTAAAACAACCCTTAAAAAGAGGTGCTTTTGGGGGTTCAAATTTGTGTAGGGACATTTTAACGCGGCCTTAGTTTGTATACCTTATATAAAATGCTTTATCCTGAATGAATGACTGACGGATCAGCACACAGCCTAGACCGCTGATCTCAGAGACCTGAAACTTGGAGGGTGTGTTCTTTGTATCACGTAGGCATCTGATAAGAAAGCATTTTCCGAAATTCTACCCCTAAGGGGGTAAAACACGGGGACAAAGTTTGTTTTGAACAACGTGATTCCTTGGTCCAATCTACTTCAAATTTTGCATAAATCTTATTTAACAGAATTAATGTGTTTCGTATTTTATTGAAACTCATCGCCTAACGGGGTTAAAAAGGGGTTTAAAGTAATTTAGGGGTGATTTGCATCGAAGTTGATATCAATATTCCTTAGTGCTTTTGATTTTAATGACATTTATTTTACACATGTTTGAAAACTCAATCCGATTTTTTTCAAAAAAAGATGAACTTATATAAGAGCTTAGTGCAATGATATACTCTTTAAAATTGGAACGTCACGCAATGTCATCGAGGCAACTATACTGATAGGTTGTTTTCAGGAGAGTCTGTATTTATTCCTACAATTCCCCTAACACCTTCAAATTACCCCTTCGAAATCAAGATAGTGCAATTTCCTATCAAAGTCTGCCTCGCCATAAACATAAACAAAGCTTAAGGTCAAACTATTAAGGTAGTGGGAGTAGACTTGAGAGAAAGCTGCTTCTCTCACGGCTAGTATCTGAATGTGGCATGCTCCAGAGTAAGCGCACAGAGTACCCCGGTGATTCTAGCACCTGAAGGAAAAACAAAAAATATTGTTTACAAAGAAATACTGCGGTAGGTGTAGTATTTCGATTTCGTTGTAAGACGATGATACCCCCGTGTCACTTTCAATACATGAAAGGCCAAGCATCATCATAAAATATAACAAAATGTTATTTTATTTTCATGATAAACCTTTAAATCCCTACACTATAATATATATTGTTATATTTTCTTAGTATTCAAACATTTATACATAATAATTTATATGTTATAACAAAATTAATTATGTAAAAAACCAATTAAAAATCCTATTAGAACCATTTTTGACTTCTACGCGGACGAAGTCGCGGGAAAAAGCTGGTACAAAATAAATAGACACGTGTTTCAAAGATTAAAAAAAACAACTTTATGGGCGCAATGAGTTGTGAGTGAGTTTTAATTTATATGAGCACAGACGTGAATCGATTATCTTATAAGTTGGTTGGTAAACTTACGTAAAATTCAAAATAAATGGGCACGGGTTTATGGATTTTCCAAAACAACCCTGAGATGGGGAGAAAGGTAATACAAAAATAAGATTTATTGTGATTGTAAATGCGTGACGCGATCGATTCCAAACATCGATCGAGTCCATTATTTATAGAAAACAAAGAAGCACATATTTTAGGAAGCTTAAAATCTTCCTCTTAAAGGGGTCGTAATGTTGTATCTTAATTTTAGAACCCACGCAATATGCATACTTTTTAGAAACGGTATATAAGCACTCTATTAGGGATGGAACTTATTACATTATAATCTCGAGTCATTTACTTCATAAACTCGGAGTCTGGATCATAATATACTATATCAAATAAGCAACGAGACAAAGGGGAATGAAAACCCATAAAGTTAATACTTATCTACTGTTAGTCTACACGGTCTAGAACTCTACTAAGTGTTCAAACGCTTTGCCTGTAATACATTTTATAAAGGTATAGATTGTAGTATGGTTAGACGTTTTGTATGGAAGTTGAGGGTTATCTTTGAAACTGAAGAACCGATTTTAATAAAATGTTCCTAGCTTGACTCAAGTGCGTTAAAATGTGATTTTATGTAGCATTTTTATAAAACGCGGACGATGCCGGGAGCGGGACAGCTAGTCATAATATATTCACACGTTTCGATGATGATTGAGAGAGGTATTTGTTTATTTAATTACGATTACGATTGCGATTACGATTAGCCGTTGTGTCCCACTGCTGGGCAAAGGACTCCCCTTGATCTCTCCAGTCATCTCGGTTTTGAGCTGTTTGGACCCAAGCTCTGTCAAAAGTGATGATTTTATTGTTGATGTCACAAAGTCGTATCTTGTCGTTCGTAATTTGACATTTTATATAAAATGGTGCCTTTCATTTAAAATAATTATACGGATTATTTTTACCCGAATCACAAAGAAACACAAAGGTTTTATTCCAATTATTCACACTCGAGTCAATAACGCTAGCTTTATTTGAATAAAAATTAATATAGAGTGCAAGGCTAAGCAAAACGCCAAAGAATTATCGACGGATAACTTCTTCTTCTTCTTCTTTGTTAATGGCCTGTGACATACTAATGTCAATTTTGCCAATCAAGTGTTTATAGTTTATAGTCAGTTTGTTTGTTATTAGTCTTAGTCGATGATCGATGATCAATTGTCAATTCTAGACGTCACGCGGAGTGGCGCCTAGAATTTTCCTGGGATTCCTCGTCGTTCAAATCACATTGCACCACAAATAATTCAATTATCCATACCCGACCTGTAGGCACAATTTATTCACCAAAATTCCGACAAGATTACTGAATAAAACGTGCAATAAAACGGGTAAAAAATATTACATTAGCAGAGCTATGTTACTCCATGAAATGACAGACGAAGAATCGACGGATGACTTACATCTAATCACTTGATATTGGCAAAACTGTCATCATTATGACACATGGCATTGACGAATAAAAAATGAGTATTGCCAGAACGGCACAGTTCATACTAATTCGATACATAAATAAGATTATCTCTGCATCTTTGCTAAGATCAAAAGTTTCGTATGGGTAAAACTATTGTAATCTATCTGCATATTTATAAAGGAACCAGAAAGAACCATATTAGTTTTTTCTAGGATCGATCTATTTTAAGTAAATTTCATCCAAATTAGTTCTGCTTTATGCCATGACTAGCTGTTGCTCGTGACTTCGCCCGCATTTTTTTTAAATGGCTACATAGCTTAAATGCCCCAGGATGCAATTTATCTCCTTGCCAAATTTTATGGATAAGTTTCAAACCAATCACACCCACCACCCATTAAAAAGTTTCCATACAAACGTTTACAACCTATTTTACTCTTTTAGCAGAGTTATAATGAAAAATCCTGAAACACGTGTCTATTTATTTTGCATTTTAAGTATCCAAACCAAGTTTCTAAGAAATCACACCTGCACCCGTTAAAATGTTCCCATACAAACTTTGACACCCCATTTTACTCCTTTGTTAGAGTTATTTTGAAAAATCCTGAAACAAGTGTCCATTTATTTTGCATTTTAATTACTCATATCAAGTTTTAAGCAAATCGCTCCACGCGTTAAAAAGTTTCATATATTCGTGTTCACCCCTTTTCACCCTTTTAGTGGTTGAATTTCAAAAAATCTCGTATTAGTGGGTGGTTTTGCTATAAAAGAAAGCTAGCTTGCTAGCTATCTTCCAAATTTCAGCTTTCTAGCTTGAGCGGTTTCGGCTCGGCGATGATGAATTAGTCAGTTAGTCAGTGAGTCAGTCAGGGTAAGCTCTTTTATAGCTATAGATTAACACAAACATTAACATATATACAACCACTAAACCACTAAACTAAAACTAAAATAAAACTAAATATATAAGCAGGTATCCTACAATCAGGGCTGGTTGCTTCAGCAGGTGCACAATCCTTAGCGGATTCCGACTTCCATATCCTCCGTCTTGCTGTCATGAGCAACCAACGCCTTTCATGGTGTCCCATGTACTTTCGCATCAGTCGGTAACTCTCAAGAAAGTCGGATCAGTTGTAAATAGAGTTCACTTGGTCACTTCTTCTTATCGTGTCACTAGTTACTTCAAACCAGTGTGGTGAAAAAACTAACGTGCGCTCTCTAAGACTAGTTTGCCCTCAGTTGGTTTCTAACTCATCCGAAATAGTAGCGATAACAAAACTGCAGTACAAATACACATGCAATATCTAGTTTCGCTCACAGTATAACTTGGATTGCGTTTTATACGAGTATTGTATCCACTACCTCGAAGTATCGATGCGATTTGCGTACCAGCTGGTTATGTGGGTCACGGCCTTACCTGAAAAAGCTTCCTATCGTGTAACGGTTGCTGATAGCTTCCCTTAGCGAGTTGAGTCGCGAGGGAAAAATAAATATATTATGCTGGATATTTTACACCGCATCGTCTAGCTCCATTGTAAGCAGAGCTTGTTTTATGGGTACCACATGTCTTATATACTACTTACTATAACAAGGTCCCAAGCGACGTGTTAGATTTGTCGATTGGCAAATTTAAAAACGTAATAAAACAGAAACTCTCTTAAAGCATATTATAAAATATCAGATTATTGATATAACAAAAAGGAATTAATCTGCTCCAACTCGACAAGTTATCCATAACAAAATTGCCAAATAAGATCATACAAAAAAGTGTTAAGACCAGACGAGTTTCTTGCCGGATTCTTCTTGAAGTAGGGTTAGGAGGAACCTAGATTCACTAGCATGTAAGACAATGAAAAGAGACCCTTGTGATTTTATTGAATAAATAATGTATTGACTTTGAGTTTGATTTTGTAAATACAAACAATATTAAATTTGATATAGAAAAACACCCAGACCAGAGACAAATATTTGTAGATACAGATACTTGTCCCATGGTGGGAATCGAACTCGCAACCTTCTGCGACTCATTTCATAGTTTCTGCAAACTATGTAAAGCATATAGGTGCTTTAGATCGCGTTTATCGTACTCACAACTATTGGAGAAGTACAATTTCCTAACCCCTGAATCTGGATGCACATACTTAGAATCCAATGTACGGTAATTGTTCGCAGTAATTTTGACGTTAATGCCCTCTCTACCAAACTTTGCTGTGCAGTGCCCCGGACATTCCATAAAGCAGATTCGCGCGGGTACTCTTACTGTGAACACGTGTCGTGTCGTACGAACTGTCGTGTCGTTGAGTATTTAAATAAATAAATAAATAATACCGGACATTTCACACAACATCATCTGGCCCCAAAGTAAGCAGAGCTTGTGTTATGGGTACCGCATGACTGATATACTACTTATATACTTTATTTTTTTTGTAAATACATATATATTATACATAGAAACACCCAGACCCGAGACAAATACTTGCAGATCGTACAAACATTTGTCCCGCGGCGGGAATCGAACCCGCAACCTTTTGCGTCTCAGCCGGGTCTTAGCCAACTGCGCCACAGAGGTCGTCTGAAAAATATAAAAAAATATAAAAAGCATATTTTCAATAATCTCCTTACCACCAACTCTAATGTTCAGTAATATTTTTTTAATTAATTCATTAAGTTTACTTACTTAATTATATTATTGAATAAACGATTCACGATACCTAATTGCTAAAAAAAATGTTTTCGACCCACTATTTTTATAAAAGCTTCTATCGGCGTACTAATCACAAAAAAATCATTTCGGATCAGGAGGTTTTGGAAGCAAAACGTTCTTGGGTGCACATCGACTGTAATATAAAATGCTCTGATAGCAAAACGTCCACAATTTAAAATGGTTTGGAAACTAAATGGTATTTCCAATAGTTAGTTATCTGGTCATAATGTCTTTGAATCAATTTGACCATTACGGAAAAACAACCAAGGAGCAGGTCGTCCTAATTTCAGAAAGTATTTAGTACAGCTGGCCTTCAAATCAAAATAAATTTAACGCATTTGAACGCTTCATATAAAACTCTTTAGAATATTATCTTGAGTATTACGATTAAGTATGATTGTTATTGTCATAGATATGTCAGCAACGATGCTGACAACATATTTTGTTCTGCAAATTGCATGTCGGATTCTTCGTTTGTCATTTCATGAAGTAGCACGGCTCTGCTAATTTAATATTGTTTTATTCGTTTTATTGCATGTTTTGTTCAGTAATAATGGCGGAATTTTAATGAATAAATTGTGACTACAGGACGGGTATGGAGAATTGAATTAAATGTGTGTTCTGATGCAATGTGATATGAACGACGAGAAATCCCAAGAAAATTTTAGACACCATTCCGCGTGACGTCTAAAATTGACAATTGACCATCGACTAAGACTTTATTAAACAAATTGACCATAAACAAACATAAACACTTGACACTGGCAAAATTGGCATTATTATGTCACATGCCATAAAAGAAGAAGAAGAATTGCATGTCGTTAAAACTTTTAAAATGGAAAATAATCCAAGTTGTAGTACGGAATCGAAGCTGGTATTCATTGATAGTCAGAAGAATAAACTAGTTTTGTTGGTCGATTGGTACAGATACAACAGAATCATTATAAATAAAGGTGGCTCTTCACGATGGAGATGTGCGTATCGTAAAAATTGTAGTGCGACTGTTACAATAAATAAAGTCCAAAATCGAATTCTACGCCCAGCTGAACACACTTGTAAACCAAATTTGATTAAAAATAAAATCGACGCCGTGATGGATAAATGCAAAAAAGCTGTCAGTAAGAAATATACTCCAGTACAAATGATATTTGAAAAAATTCGATTCGGTTCGATTCCCGCCGCGGGACAAATGTTTGTATGATCTGCAAGTATTTGTCTCGGGTCTGGTTGTTTCTATGTATAATATGTATGTATTTACATAAAAAAAAAGTATATAAGTAGTATATCAGTCATGTGGTACCCATAACACAAGCTCTGCTTACTTTGGCGCCAAATGATGTTGTGTGAAATGTCCGGGATTATTTATTATTTATTATTTATTAATATTTTGTCCTATGATGACGAGATCCGCTTTAAAGACGCTTCAAAATAATTTATTTTTTATCGATGGCACTTTTACAAGGACTCCTAAACCATTTTACCAAATAATGTCTATACATGTTAACCTAAGCAGTAGTAGTGAATCTGTACATGTGGTGGGGGTAATTTATGCTTTACTGCCTAATAAACTTCAGCATACTTACGAACGTTTGTTTGAACTTTTGAAACAACATTTAGAAATAAATATAACAAACATTAAGTGTGACTATGAGGCCGGGCTTACTAACGCAATAAAAAATGCTTTTCCGCATATTAATGTGTCCGGATGCTACTTCCATTTTAATAAAGCTGTATGGAGAAAGGCAGACACTTTAAAAGATTATAGCAAAGAATCGAGAGACATAATAAGAATCTGCGCAAATTTCCCTCTTTTACCTGCAGATCGCTAAACTGAATGTTGGGCGTACATCAAAGAGCATGCTGGAAATAATGAAAACATTTTTGAATTACTTCGAAAAACAATGCCTAAAACCAAGCATGGATATAAGTTGCTACAATGACATTTTTCGAACCAATAATCCCCTGGAAGGCTGGAATAGACGTTTTAATTCAAAGGTGAATAGAAAACCAACATTAATACTGTTTATTGACGCACTAAGGAAGGAAGCAAAATGGCAAGAAATAAGATATAGATATTGCTTGTTTCATGGTACCTACTAAGAGACGAAAGGTTGATATAAGTTTCAATATTCGATACGCCGAAGAAAAGAAAAAACTAGAAGAAGAGTGTATCATGCCTTACGAGTTTATATAAAGAATTTCAAATGTAAAATAGATCCTCAATGTTTAACATGCTGTACTGCAAGTGTAATATTATCTGTAAGTTATCTATAAGTTTAAATTTTAATGACAAGTACCAAAATTAGCTAGGCGAATAAAGAGGTTTAAAAATATATATATATTTTCCGTATTACCCGTATTTACTGGTAGCAAGTATTTATTGTTTTTTTTCATACCTTCAGTATCACATATTCTCAAAAGAGCATTTAGGCAGACCGGATTTAAAAATGTCTGGCATAGGTACATTTCAAATTGCGGACATTTGAGAGTTACTCATGACGTTTTAAAATACATATGTTCAGTAAATAAGGACAATTAACTCTCATGACGTTTTACATTGCGAATATTCAATAATAAAGACTTTGTGCTCTGAAAACTAGCAGTCATTTTAAATTGAGGACGTTTTGCTGTCAGAGCATTTTATATTACAGTCTATGTGCAACCAAGAACATTTAGCTTTCAAAACCGCCTGATCCGAAATGAAAAAAATGGCGTATATTCAAATTCATTTATTGTTTGCGAATTCAGGTGTTACAAAAGAGAGGTGTTTCTTAAAATTAGCAATCTCTGAATCCTGCAAACAGCATACAACCGTTTAATAGGTAGGTAGGTAAACTTTAACAAAATCAACAAACAAATAAATATGACATTGTCCAAAATATACAAATATTGTCACAAAGCGCTATTTCGCACTGTGTGAAATAGCATAAAGCTGCGATTGCTTTTTTGACAAACGCAGACTAGGTTTGAAACAGGGTGGGTACACGTATGTTTAGTATTAATTTATTAGTTTGGTTGGATCTGTGTACCTGCTATGTTATTGTTACTTGTATCTGTGTGTGTGTATCAATATAAATTTATTTCATTTCATTTTCATTTCATATCATTTCACAAACTTAATAATAAATAGTCACTAAATTCTAAATAATATTGCGGTCATACAAAAATTTATTGACATTATATAGTACGCTAAAAACGTACTATATAGTACGCTTTTCTCAACTGTATTTAATTTGACTCCCTTTTAAATACATTATTTTGGTAATGATTGAATGGATGGCGGTATCTTATTCATATTTTTATTCTTATTCGTATCATATCATGCAAAATACACTAGTACCTAATTGTTTTTGCAACGTAATTATTTCATAATCATTGTATTCTTGTATTCTATCATTTACTAGTTTACATTCTCCGTAATGACTTAGAAATAATATTAAATTTTATAATACACCGTCATTTCTTAGAAAACCTACTTCGGGAAATTCTTGAGGGTGCTTTGACAGCTTATATTCATTAGTGAGGCTGCAAATATTCTGCAAACAGAAAATGTTTCCTCACAAAGCATAAATTTATATTATGGACAGTATTTCCTATTATAGTGTATAGTTCCTATGAAGTAGGTATATTTTTATTTAATTTATTAAGGGATAATAGCTACAATATATGCTTTTATTTTAGACTAGCTGTTGCTCGCGACTTCGTCCGCATTTCTTTGAAAGGAATTGTAGCTTAAATCCTTCCCCTTGCCAATTTTTATTGATAAGTTTCAATACAATCCCACCCATTAAAATGTTTCCATACAAACATTTACACCCCATTTTACTATTTTATGAGAGTTATTATGAAAAATCCTGAAACATGTGTCCATTTATTATGCATTTTAAAGTATCCAAACCAAGATTCTAAGAAATCACACCACCCGTTAAAAAGTTTCCATGCAAACTTTGATACCCGATTTTATCCCTTTATTAGGGTTATTTTGTAAAATCCTAAATGGACTCCTAAATGGCCATGTGTTATAGGATTTTGCATTTAATTTATTCATATCATTCAAGCAAAAAGCTCATAAATAGTTCAAAAGTTTCATACATTCGTTTTCACCCCTTCACTCAGTCAGGTTAAGTTATTTTATAGGTATAGATATTATGTTGCTTTGTCTATATATAAAAGATATAAAGATTGTTACAATCAATATCTATCAGTTTCGATTAGCAATTACAATCAGACTAATCATTGATGATGAAAGATGATTTAATGATAATTTAAATCATTTAACTTTAAATCAATTTGACTAGATGGATAACTGAACTTCCTCTTACTCTATCTGCATAGCGATTATGGGAACTCTTGATACAATCAATGTATATCAGTTTCAAGCAACATGCACTATTTCATAGCGTTCGTTCAGTTTCTATCTCCGTTCCTATTCATAATGACAGCATGTATGACAATCAACCTCCTTCCGTAATACCAATTCATTAATAGTAACTGAAAGCTGTCTGTATCAATGTTTTGATTGAGTATCAGAATTGCATAATCGCCCGACTGAACGTAAGCTATCTTGATTAAAAAATAATATATTTTCAGTATGTGCCGACAATGAATTTTTTCAGGCATCCGTGCTTCAAGAGTATACACATCGACTAAAGCTATTTACTAATATGTCCAATTTTTCTGCTTATTTGTCGAAATCGATAAGTTATTAACCGATTTTATCAAAAAGGAGGAGTTTCTCAATTCGTCGGAATCATTTTTTTTTATGTATGTTCACCGATTACTCGAAAACGGCTGAACCAATTTGGAAAATTCTTTTTTTGTTTGAAAGTGCATACTTCACAGGTGGTCCCATATAAATTTTATCAAAATCGGTTGAGCTGAAAAATCAACGAAAATCTAAAAATTGTATACTCTATGTATACAATTTTTGATGTTTTCATGTACTTCGATACCTCGCTGTCTCATTGGAGCGGCGCGTTTATTTGGCCTACCCATATTATATACATACAAAATACATCTACTTTCCACTAAAAATGTATTATAGGCTCAAATATCATTCAATGAAGTCGGTTTCTTTTTAGTTTTGAAAACGTAATTATTAATACCATTTTTGGTTTGGTTTTTGGTTGACCGTAAATTGAAAATGGCTTCTTGCAGCCCCCAGATGATGTTTTTTAAAATTTTATACAGCATATGTCACTCTCGTGATCCAGAAAAATCCAACGAGTCCTCGTTTGTCAAAATTCGTTCAGCCGTTTGGGCTACAGCGATAGCCAAATGAACTCGCATACACCCCAAACACATTACCCTCCTATGCAGTGCAGGGTAAAATATACATATTTCTTTATGCTAGCCATAAAACTTTCCACTACATATATCTCAATGCCAGTGCTCTCAACCGGTGAAGGAAAACATCGTGAGAAAAACCGGAACACCGAACTGGAGTAATTGACATTTTAATGTCAAAGGAAGACTGTACTTTATCGAGTGTAAGAATATAAATGTTTCGTAAGGAACCCAAAATGCGCGAGACTGACTCGCACTCATTTTAGTTTGTTTACTGCTACACTCAGAGTCATTAATAGTTACTTAAGACCCTTCTTAGTATAGATTTGACAAAGGAAATTTAAGCGATTTAACCTTTTTAACCTATTTCAGTTAAATACTTTAATGACTGAGTAGTTTGACAAACATTTGAGATTAATGATGTTTGAACTGTAGGTGTTATACAAGGTGGAGCTACGACGACGACATTGAATGAACATACGTATCCAAATTAGTGTATTCATAAAACATATCGTAATAAAAAGTAGTAGTAGTCGCATATGATGTGTACCGACTGATATATGGCCCTGGTAATAAGCAACATTAACATTATATCCTGAATTAGTTTATATATATAACAGCACATTTTATACACAACACTGTAGGTTAAGCGCAGAGCTGATGCATTCTCTTCTACTTTCCTGTTTTTTTCTCGTCATACACACGCACGCACTGTTGGCTGACAGTACCAACCTCTCGGAAAAGGGGTTGGTACCGTCAGACGGCCAATTATAACCATCGCACGCGCTCATTGACCAAATCAAAAATCACGCTTCTACGGCTTTCTATTACACAGTTCCATCCCTTTTCATGAAATCACATCCACAAATTGCAGAAAAGTGAGGGGAAAACGTGTTACACATCAAAAAATGTCTTAATTATCTCGGAGCAACGTGTACGTAAAAATCTGGAGCGCCCTCTCCTTGTCTCGCACTGCCGCGGCCGCATAGAGCAGCTATGCGATGCCGCACTACGGCAGTGCTCACGTAAGGCATGATTAAAATTTCGTTTAAAATGTATCATTTAGTGTGTTTGAAATATTCAAAATTCAATTAATGACTCAATTTATTAGAATGGCTTTTTTGATTACCAGTAAGTATTTTACCCGTGTGTTCATTTAATGTCCTCATTGTAGCTCCACGTTGTATAATTAAGTCCATAATTAAATAATATATAAATAAAATAATAAATAATGCCGGACATTTCACACAGCATTATCTGGCCCCAAAGTAAGCAGAGCTTGTGTTATGGGTACCACATGGCTGATATACTACTTATATACTTTTTTTTAAATACATACATATTATAAATAGAAACACTCAGACCCGAGACAAATAGTTGCAGAACATACAAACATTTGTCCCGCGGCGGGTATCGAACCCGCAACCTTCTGTGTCTCAGGCAGGCCTTTAACCACTGCGCCACAGAGGTCGTCAAAAAAAATCAGGTATCTATTAACTTTCGAGCATTTAGTACCTATTCTATCAGTCATCAGTCTTCATAGTAAAAGTTAGTTTGAGACTAGATTGTATTATGTAAATGATCAGCAATATTTATTTATTTATAAAACAACTCTGCTCTAAACAGAGTTAATTGATTTAAACCACAACATCGCCGTGGTTGCATAATATGCAAAAAAAACAGCCTGAGCTTTGAACACGCCGCAACACTAACCAAATTACTTTACAAGTTAATGGCGCTCGCGTTGAGTTTAAAATGTATTTATGGAAAAATATCACTCAATATTACTTTTCTGTGGACCTTGTTTAAAACATATTTTGCTTCGAGGACACGAACACTGGAAAGACTTTTTATTGTTACGTGGGAAAAGAATTACAAAACTTTCGCTATACATTTTGATAAACACGGGCATTATTTTGTCGATGGAGCGAGCTCGAGGATCAACTCGAGCGGCAACGAACGGACCGCGGATCAAACTTAGGGTGAGTTTGATCCGCGGTCCGTTCGATGCAGACTTTCTAGATGAATCGAAACAGTGTCGGTGCCTCCATCGATAATACGTGAGTAGAGCCCGTGTTTATCAAAATGTTCAATACTAGACGTGCATCAATGGATTTGTAATGGAATCTTTGTGCGGAACACATTGTGAGGAAAGCAGCACACCCTAGAACCTAAACTTCAAAAGTCAAGGTCATCGAACATTTCCTTCCTATATTATAATAGGAATACAATTTGTGCAAAATGTGATCATGTACCTTATTTTTAACTTTTAACCGACTAACCAACTTAAAAAAAGGAAGAGGTTCTCAATTCGACTGTTTTATTTTTATGTTTTTTCCTCATAACGCCGTCGTTTATAACCCGATTAAAAAAAAAACATGTGAAAGGATATACTTCCCGATTGGTCCATATCATAAAAATCGGTTCAGTAGTTAGGTTTTTAAATCAAAAAAAATTTAAAAAATTTCATCCACTTGGATGAAACGAAATTTTGATATTTTGCTTTCTTCTTCTTCTTCTTCTTCCTCTAACTTTCCAGTGATGTTTACGAATTTCGTTAGAAAGTACTAAAAAGCGTAAAATCAAAACTTTTTTAAAAAAAAAATTTTCAGGTTCTCAATTCAGTTGTATTTTTATGACCTGAAATTTCATTCAATGAAGTCGGTTTTCTTTTTTGTTTTCTAAAACGTAATTATTTGTACTTACCTGCCTTTGGCTATCCCTGTTAGATATCTTCAAAGATCGAATTACTAGGGATCAGCCGGGATAACATTCCATCCGTGCTTTAATTATGTCGTCTTATTATCTTGAGTTTTTGCAAGACAAGACGACATAATGAGACAAAAAATATATCTCGGTTGGCATGTTAACCCGGCTTAGATGTTTTCAAAGCCTGCGGATACGGAGGAAAGACAAAGGATCACAGTCGACACCATTTTTGTTTTATTTAATCATCATCATCATTTCAGCCCGATTGCACCCACTGCTGGGTATAGGCCTCCTCTTTATTATGCCACTCTTTCCGGTCCCTAGCATGTTTCATCCAGTGGTTCCCGACAACAGGGCATTAAATAGATGGACAAATATTTAGTACTGTTCCGCCAATCTATTCCTAACCTCTTGAGTGGCGAACCTAAATCAAGACTTCTAAATATAGCGTTAAGCGGCGGTGGCGGCAAAATGGCGGC
Source organism: Lampropteryx suffumata (assembly GCA_948098915.1). NCBI lineage: Eukaryota > Metazoa > Arthropoda > Insecta > Lepidoptera > Geometridae > Lampropteryx > Lampropteryx suffumata. The sequence continues at coordinate 5,371,060 of OX402566.1, read as the reverse complement.
ATAAGATGTATTTTCAGAAAATCAACTATTTTGAACAAACTACTTTATGTGTTTTAAATGTTACACACATTTCGCGCGCTGGCACTTTTGGGCCAGTTGCGAGTCTACGGCGGTCGTACTACTGGTCAAATTGTACCTTCAAATAGCGAAAGGGCTAATGAGTTAGACACAACAGGCATGCACCTCCTAACCGGCCGCAATTGAAATGGCATGCAAAGCGTTGGTAAAAGCTTAGCGCACACAATCCACACCGAAAAACCACTGTGTTCTGCAAACTTATTGTAGATTCAAACTTTAGTCTCAGTCCATCGTTAGGTGAAGCAACAAGTCTGCAAAGCAGAGTGGTTTTTCGTCTAAGTGCGGAGCGAGTCAAGGGTTCCTGAAGATGCCTCATGGAGAGGCAAAACACGTGTCGAATTTATTTTTGTGGTTGCATTTGTGGATGGTGAGCTACCTTTTTACTAATACCTTTTTAAATTGCGGGCGGGAGGGAGATGCATGTGACAGAATAATTGAAATTATACTCGTAAGAATTCAATAAAAATCCACCTGTCATTCAATTAGTTCACAGCTAAAAACACAGATGGTGTTTTGATAAAACAGTTAAACAGTTTTATACTTATATTATTATTTTATAGTTGGTTTTAATTAACATATGCTTTAATAAATATTATTGTAATAAAAATGATTATACCATCACACACATTTGAGAACGAAATTAGGATTTCAGAACGAAAGTATCCAATGATTGTTATATATTGTAAATTTAATTGTTCGATACATACTTTCTTACTATTTTCCAGTTATTAATTAGTTTGGATTTATTACCGAATGTTTCACTTTATTATTTTCTGTTCTCATTATTCTGATATTTACAAGTCCTTCATTCGATTGTTTACTAAATCGGTAAATTCGTTATAATTCTTTTATTAAGATATATATAGCAAAACTATGGATCCATTGTTTCATGAATTATATTTTAACATCTTTTTATTGTTATTAAGTAAATAACTTTCATTATTATACTTAGATTCTTAATAGGCTTTCTGTGATTGGTTGAATAATGAATATGGTGTGATGTTTTGTATATATTTCAAAAATGGATAAAAGGCGAGGTTAAAGCCTAAGACGAGTAGATTGGGAATGACCACCGAACTAGAAAGATAAGTGCCTTGCAATAATATTGTACTAAAATATATTTGTGTGTATTTAATATGTGTACCGTTAACTTTTTGTGTTATTCTCTGTTTGGTTATTTGGTAACTTTAAAACTATATTATCTTTGTGAACTACATACATTTGTATCAGTTAATTATTCTGTCATTGTTTCCTTATATTCCTTATGGTGTTTATTTTGTAGGAGGGTACTTGTGTTGTGTAAAATTGTAAAGGATCATACAAAAAAGTGTTAGGACCAGACAAGTTTCTTGCCGGATTCTTCTTGAACTGGGGTTAGGAGGAACCGGCACCTAGATTCACTAGCATGTAAGAAGACGATTCTAAGTGGTCCTTGTAATTTTATTGAATAAAGAAAATTGAATATACTATGGTAAATTTGCTATTCTCTCTTCTTATTGAATTTATCCTTGCTTACATTTAGCTTTAATTCCTCATGTGAGAAGTAGGTATTTAACTTCAGTAATTTTACTAACTTTCATTATAAACTTCTAAATCTTGATATTAGGTGTAATATATTATACTTATTAGAGCAGGTATTTATATGAATCTAACATCAGAAGTGGGATCCTTCCAGGCCATTTTTAATTAGTTGTTTCTGATTTATTCCAGAATGGGTATGACCAGAATTGGCGACCTTTTGGCAGTAGTCTACGCCTCTGCTTACCAGAACGACGATGTCGCTTTGTAGTTCTTCACTTCACTACGCTACGCTACGCTTTGCTAATCAATCCTGACAAGAAGCAGTTCGGCGCTTCTAGTTGGTGCAACAGTATCGAGATACTTACTGCAGCATTACGACAAACAGCAAAATTCGGTAAGAGTCGTAAAGGTTCAGCTTTGTTATGGTTCTATCTGGAGACGATATCTCAATAAGGCATAGTCTGAAATGAACTAGTCCGATAACGTGGCAAAGCAATCCTTCACACCTTAATTACCACGGAATTATATTGTGATTATGTTCGTGGATGGTACCGTTTCTATGCTTCAAAAACAAAAGTAAAATGCTTTTGCCCACTGATGAACAATTTATCGATAAGTAAATCCCGTACTAATTATAAATACTACATGTTTGTAAATGAAATTTAAAACTACAGAATGTACAGTTATTAGATTTAGTTAACAGCCGTCTTCATAGAAAATAAGTACAAAATATAGACAAAGCAATCAAAATCAATGCTATCTCGTCACCATGAGACTTATTCGAATTAAACTCTATTAAATTAGACATTAGATATAACATTAGCCATAAATATAATATGCAGAATAAAATTGAAAATAAAAAAAAAATAAAAAATTGCGCTGATCTTACGTTAGGACCGATTTTGTTTAGCGGACAGGAATCAATAACTACCCACATTATGACAAATAAACAAACAATAGGTAGTTACAAAACGGAAAGTAAAATAAATACCAAAAGAAATACGTGAATACTGAACTGTGTATGTGTTTACTCATAGCGAAATACTCATGGAGGAAGTATGTGATTACTCTGTAAATGTCTGGTAGATTTTTTTTTATATATTTTTATTAATATATAAATATATTGATTATTTATATATTTATTTATTAGTTTGTTATTATTATTATTATATTTATATTTCATTATTATTATATTTTATTATTATTATTATCTAGCCCAAAACTAAGCAAAGCTGTGCCATAGAGGTAATATTATGGAACCAGAAGGTTGACAGAACTTACTCCTCATTGGATCCATATTAAAAAGTGATTATTTAGTAAACGTGAATATACGTATAATAATACGTTATAATACGTGAACTTGATCGAGTCACTTGGCTAAGTCAAGATACCTGTTGTTGATCCAGTATTGTTCACTGAACTCTATATAGATACTAGTTTGTTGGGTATATTAATACAGATTATTGGTCGTCTAGAATTAAATACATCAGGTTATTGCAGGTGAACTTGATGAAAACGAATACATTATATTTTTTTTATGTTACATAGTACAACCAAATAAACCTAAGCATATTGTACCGAAACGATCTAAACTTAATTATTTTATCTTGATTTATGAAAACTAAAGCTTTGTTTATGTTTTGCATTGACGTATAAATAATAACTAAAACCACTACATTATTTACATATTTCAGATTCATTTCAAGTACATAACAAATGAAAGGTACAAGTCTAATTTGTTAAATGTTGAACAGATTAATCAAGTTTTATCTATTGAAACAGTACCTTAAACAAGTGAACTTTTTTTTTTTAAGGGGGTTTTTGTTATTACTATTAGGCAGAGAATGGACGATTAGACTTAATCCGTTCTAAATACGTACACTTTAAATCTGCCAAATCAGTTTTGTTTAGTTACCTTTAAACTTCTAAACTTTAAATGCTCAAACTAGTACTTCTTATTACGTAATTATTGCCATATTTAGTGTTGCTTATATATTATTAAATGCCTATAATATCAGGACTGCAGGGCAATATGTTGCTACACGGTAGTATAATGGGGGGTCTTATCGCTAGATAGCGATCTCTACCAGACAACCTTTTGATGGATATAAATCAACATAGCTGAATATGGGGTGATGAAAATAATATGAGCGATTTATGATAAAAATAATATGTACATACATAATTACAGGATAACAAAAAGTGAAAAACATCGATACCTAATATTACCTACAAAAATAAATTAAATAATAATAATACTATAAGATTATTATTATTTATTCTAACTAAATATTAGAAACAATACATAGTTAACAACATGACAAAAAGTGTTCCCTGACCATATATATGTACTTATATGTATAATGGTTTGTCAGAGATTGGCCAAGTGGTCTGTGGAAAGTCTTAACAATTCATTTTAATCACTCGATTACTATCAAATGCTTATATCAGTCATGGACTGCAGAGCAATATGTTGCTAGAATAATATATATGTGTATATATGTTGGTATATGTGTATATATGTTGATATGTGTATATATCTGTGTATAATGTTTGTATATGTGCATATAATGTGTAATGTGTGTAATGGTTCGTCAGAGAATGGCCAAGTGGGCTGTGGATAGGTCTGTGTATAGCGCTGTGGATAGGGCTGTGGATAGGGCTGTAGATAGCGCTGTGGATAGGGCTGTGGATAGGTCTGTGTATAGCGCTGTGGATAGGGCTGTGGATAGGGCTGTGGATAGGTCTGTGTATAGCGCTGTGGATAGGTCTGTGTATAGCGCTGTGGATAGGGCTGTGGATAGGGCTGTGGATAGGTCTGTGTATAGCGCTGTGGATAGGGCTGTGGATAGGGCTGTGGATAGGGCTGTGGATAGGGCTGTGGATAGCGCTGTGGATAGGGCTGTGGATAGGTCTGTGTATAGCGCTGTGGATAGGGCTGTGGATAGGGCAGTGGATAAAGCTGTGGATAGCGCTGTGGATAGGGCTGTGGATAGGTCTGTGTATAAGCGCTGTGGATAGGGCTGTGGATAGGGCAGTGGATAAAGCTAAGGATAGGGCTGAGGATAGGCATGTGCTTTAAAGATGTGGTCAGTTCAAATACATAATGTGAAATCATATTAAAAAAAAAAAACTAGATAAAAATGTGTACATAAAAAATTATATAATAATTTCAATATTGTGTTAAATGCCTACCTATAATTAAATATTGTAAGTAGGTACTTCGGGACGAAGTACATGTCAGAATGGCCGTGACAGAATAATTGAAATTATACTCGTAAGAATTCAATAAAAATCCACCTGTCATTCAATTAGTTCACAGCTAAAAACACAGATGGTGTTTTGATAAAACAGTTAAACAGTTTTATACTTATATTATTATTTTATAGTTGGTTTTAATTAACATATGCTTTAATAAATATTATTGTAATAAAAATGATTATACCATCACACACATTTGAGAACGAAATTAGGATTTCAGAACGAAAGTATCCAATGATTGTTATATATTGTAAATTTAATTGTTCGATACATACTTTCTTACTATTTTCCAGTTATTAATTAGTTTGGATTTATTACCGAATGTTTCACTTTATTATTTTCTGTTCTCATTATTCTGATATTTACAAGTCCTTCATTCGATTGTTTACTAAATCGGTAAATTCGTTATAATTCTTTTATTAAGATATATATAGCAAAACTATGGATCCATTGTTTCATGAATTATATTTTAACATCTTTTTATTGTTATTAAGTAAATAACTTTCATTATTATACTTAGATTCTTAATAGGCTTTCTGTGATTGGTTGAATAATGAATATGGTGTGATGTTTTGTATATATTTCAAAAATGGATAAAAGGCGAGGTTAAAGCCTAAGACGAGTAGATTGGGAATGACCACCGAACTAGAAAGATAAGTGCCTTGCAATAATATTGTACTAAAATATATTTGTGTGTATTTAATATGTGTACCGTTAACTTTTTGTGTTATTCTCTGTTTGGTTATTTGGTAACTTTAAAACTATATTATCTTTGTGAACTACATACATTTGTATCAGTTAATTATTCTGTCATTGTTTCCTTATATTCCTTATGGTGTTTATTTTGTAGGAGGGTACTTGTGTTGTGTAAAATTGTAAAGGATCATACAAAAAAGTGTTAGGACCAGACAAGTTTCTTGCCGGATTCTTCTTGAACTGGGGTTAGGAGGAACCGGCACCTAGATTCACTAGCATGTAAGAAGACGATTCTAAGTGGTCCTTGTAATTTTATTGAATAAAGAAAATTGAATATACTATGGTAAATTTGCTATTCTCTCTTCTTATTGAATTTATCCTTGCTTACATTTAGCTTTAATTCCTCATGTGAGAAGTAGGTATTTAACTTCAGTAATTTTACTAACTTTCATTATAAACTTCTAAATCTTGATATTAGGTGTAATATATTATACTTATTAGAGCAGGTATTTATATGAATCTAACACATGCGTCTGCATTGTGTTTAACTCATTGGTAATAAATTGGCGCAATAGTACTAAATATTTATCCATCTATTTAATTTTTTTTAATAGATTTCCGCAAGGACACGCCGGAATCAATTATTCATTTAAGGGGTCTGAAAAACACAAAACTAACCTGCTATTGGTAGAGTTAACAGATGTATTGGACCGGCTCCGACGGTTGCAGATGGAGTCTCCGCAGTTGACGACCCCGCCTTTGTTCGTGATGCTGAAGGTCCGGAGACGGTACAGGTCATCGGATGCGCGAGGGTTGTACGGCTTTTCCGGGAGGGAGCAGACGCGCGGGCGTGAGTGTTCTACTACTGTGGAGAAAGGAATATGACTGCAGTTTTGGCGCCATTTCTATTTAACATTTCATCTTCACTTCCTCTGTGGTGCCAACGTTCAGCTGAGACGCAGAAGGTCTCAGAAGGTTCGATTCCCATCGCGAGACAAATATTTGTATTATCAGCAAATATTTGTCTCGGGTCTGGGCGCTTATATGTATAAAATGTATGTATTTACAAAAAAAGTATAAAGTAGTACATCATTCATGTGGTACCCATAACACAAGCTTAGCTTACTTTAGGGCCAGGTGATGCTGTGTAAAATGTCTGGCTTTTTTACTTATTATTCTTCCATTTCACTGTGCCCAACACTAGTGACATTGCCACGCTGTAGGACAATGCTAATTCGCTGACTGAAATACAAGCCAGCATTCCGGTCCGTGTGACCGGAATGCTGGCTTGTATTTCAGTCAGCGAATTAGCATTGTGAATTAGCGCAGAATTGTGAATTAGCAATGTGAATTAGCGAATTAGCTGTCTATCAGTATCTCCGCTTTAATTCATATTTTCTGATCAATGAAACCTAAATGTTTGATCGTGCTTGTGACTGCCTCCTCAAAAATTTAAGAAAGATATGAGTTGTCAGCTTAGCCTAACCTAGCCCGAGTATCAGTATCAGTCGTGAGTTTGTTCGTTGAAGTGATTACTTCTTTTGGGAGGGTAAACCATCTTGTTACGTTACGCGTTACGGCGCCAGTCTGTCTGGCTTCCCTTTCTCTCACGCATACGGCAGCGGTAGGCAGGCTCCTCCTCTCTCACTCTAACCCACAGCGCTAGTTAGATTAGTTTAAGTTATCACTTCTGTCAGGCGTCCCGAGACGCACACTTTTTTTATCCTTAACGATGTACTTTTGTACTACTATTATCTACTTATTTAATTTCTTTATAACTTTAACTTTAATATCTTTGTGTAAGAGTTGTACTTTGAGATTCTTTTTGTAAAAAAATTCATAAAATGCTTCGCGCCGAGTCGGAAACTTGATCGGATGAAAAAACTTTGTTTGCTAGAAAATTACAAAGAGTTGAAAAACTAGAGTTTTATCAAAAGAATAACGGCATTACAGCTTTTCCTAATAAGGAACGACCGTAATATTCTTGTCATCATTAAAATCATTAAAATCATGTAAATAAAGTATATATGTTAAGGAAATAATTACAGATATGTACAGAATAATATAAAATACATGTGTTACAGTATTACAGTGCTATCTAAGGACCGTTTAAAACGATCTATAGATAGCTCAACTGATCAAGATCACTGCCAGAGGGCAGCGTTCCCAAGACACTGACAGCATGACCCTAAGATCTTGCTCAACGTATGAAATTTGTCATCAACGTGGCAATGCCAGTATTACATAGATGCTGCTATATCTAAGGACCGTTTAAAACGATCTATAAATCACTTAACCGATCTAGACCACTTCAAGAGGGCAGCGTCCTAATCATGTACGAGTACGTCACGTACTCCGCTGTTTCACGACAGTAATGTTACGGATGTCGATTTTAAAGGAATTCGGTCTTGACGGGAAACAATAGGGTATTATTTGAATCTTACGTTTTCATTAGACGTTGAACAGGATAAAGGTGAATAAAAATAAACTTGTGGAGGAAATTCTGAATAAATTGAATTACTAAAGACAACAGCCACGGTGGTTCATTCAATTTTATATCGTATTACGGTACAACAAAGAATAAAACTCTTATTGATGATATTAAACACGAGGAAATTATTTGATAGTAGGTACTCACGTACTCACGATATGCAATTGTTCTACGAGTATAATGTAATTAATTATTTGGGTATTATACCCAAGACCTGGCTCCTATCTGGCTCAGCGTATTAGCATTGCCATTCAACGTGGTAATGCCGCCAGTATCTTGGGAACGCTGCCCTCTGGCAGTGATCTGCATCAGTTGAGCTATCTATAGATCGTTTTAAACGGTCCTTAGATAGCTCAACTGTTTCACGTGTATTTTATATAATTGTATATTATTTTGTACATTTCTGTAAATAAATTGATTATTATTATTATAACAAACAAAAAATTTAAAAAATCATTCGGCATTATTATAAAACTGTTATGATTATTCTATTATCTAGTTTTATTAAAGGATTTTTTTTAATATTTATATGATCGACTGCTTAGAGTATAATTTTATTCGTGAGTTCAGTATTATATATTTTTAATGATAAAGTATCTTTTTTTTTCATCCATCGAGTTTTCGAGAAATACACAAACCATCCGTAATAAAACCCTGTTAAAACGTATATTGCAAAAATCACTAGGACAATCAACAAGGCGATCGCAATTCTTTCCTAGTGTAAACACGGTTTTCCTATATTTACATTAATAGTGTCTGTCCCGTGGGCGGTATATAATAAATTTTCAAGAATTCCGTGGGCTTGAAAGTGACTAAAACCGTAGGCGAACTTACCTGGCAACTCAAGAAAGTTAGAAGTCCGCCTCTGCCGTCCCCGCATCGTATTCTGGAAGTTTAAGGGCCCGATGTCCTCAACCGAGTCACAGTTCGACATGGTAGACTCCCTTGATCCCCGTCTGCTAGCCAAGTATGCCAGACCACCTTTTATAGACCCCCTACGCATCGGCGAGCACGGTCTACTGATACTTGTTGTAGTAGACCGAGTACGCTGCGTATCATCTGTCAAATCTGTCAAGTCTGAGGTAGATTTCCGACAGATTTTGGAATTAGTGGTCGAGGCCTCATCATCAGCGTCGTTGATGGCTGCAGAAGGTGTTTCTGGCATAGCGTCTAAGGAATCTGTGTGACTTGAGACTATGCTCGGTGACGTCGCCATGCGTGGAGAGCTCACTGTGGAATTGGAACCGAAGAACTTTCTAGAGCGCTTTGGAGACACGTAACCTGGGTTTGTGTGGATGTGGACTGGTGGAGGTTTTGGGGAGCGAGATTTGTCTCGGTGACCTTGCTTCAAGGAAGCGGTATACTGAAGGCTCTGCTGGCTTCTGTCGTAACAAGGACTGGAACGCCCTGAAGGGGATTTCTGTGGGAAGTTAAAGTGTCTTGGGCTCATGGGACTACGGAAGTTGTGGGCTATTGGACTTTTCGGAGGGTAACTGCATCCAGATTGGGGGGTGTAGTAACCTGAAGATGAATTGCTGGATGTGATGGAAGGGCTTTTCTGAGGGAAGATGAAGTGACGAGGGCTTTTCGGGGTGTGCGGTTTAGGGGAAATCGGGGGGTAACCTCCGGGGCTGTTTACTGCCATTTTCACTGGTTCATTATTTCACTGTGTACCTGGAAAGAACAAGATAACATACTGTAAGAATTTCCTCCATAAAAAGTAACCTATGTGCTTCTCCAAGGTCCCATCTATCTCTATACCAAAACTTATCGAAATCGGTTCAGCGGTTTAGGCGTGAAAACGTAATAAACAGACAGACAGAGTTACTTACGGATTTATAGTATAAAGTTAGATTTAAGCTTGTTCTAAGGAAAGCATATAATATACTTGTCATATACTTAACAAACTAAAACATCGTTTTTTTTTAATATGTTTATCTGCATCTGAAATGAAATATATCTGCAAGTATTATGGATTTTGGTTTGATGGTGGTAAAAGGCTTCTATAGGATGATATACTTGTCCTTCTTTTTAAACGTCGGCAAACAATGTCCTTTGTTTCTTTCAGGATAAACTATTGAAATAGGCTATTGTACCGACGTATGGTTGAAAAATGTTCACATAGTAAATGATTATTTGTCAAAGGATTTTTTATTGGTTGTGGCTCCTGAATATTTGGTCGATTAAGTTTTCCAGACGCATAGCAAATGTTATTAGGTTAACTGGTCTATTTTTTGGCAGAGAACTTAGATCGGATCTTATTCATGGCTCCAATTTGGACGAAAAGACATAATCAACATGTGGATCGTACTTGAAAGCGAATCTGTAATGAAAGCAAAAACTTGAACGCGATTTCTATATTTTTATATATATGTTTTATTTGAAAATGAAACTGTATGAAACTATTTGTTTAGTCACGAATTAATATTAATTAATAAAATAAGATTAGTGGGTAACTAAAAAAATAGGAGTATAGTTGTATGCTCACACCGCTGATTTTTTTTTTTACATTAATGCATCCTGTAACTTCTAATTCGAATTATTAAAAAAATGTTGAGATACATAATCAGTTATTATTACGAAAATATTTAATTGGATACGAATGTCAACATAATTCATCGTCTCTTGTTTTAACGGACTAATTTGAACAAAAAGGGGTTATTATTGCTCAACCATAATAAGAGAAAACAACGCGCAAGGCGAGCGAGCAAAGCGAGCGTGCCGCGGCAGCGGCCGCCGAAGCGCCAGAAGAATATAGTTCGTCTGTATGGATACATAACTCTGGCGAATGTGTCTTCATTCGTTTTGCTTATTCGTCCTTAATTACTAAATTCAATGACTTAAATTACTAAACTCGTTGTGAGATATACAGGGTTAAGTAATTTTTTAGTTTATCCATTAGAAACATTTTGACAAACTTACATGCAGTAAAATCTCTCCTAATTTAAAAAAAACAGAAACAGAAAACATACATCATAGTAAATATCCCGTTTTGAGAGAAAATTATGTTCAAAACCATTAAAGTTTTAGATATTAAAATATCTTTATGATATTAGTATAGATAACGAATAATTGGTTATTATCAATGTTTCTATTAACCCCCTTGATTAAAAATAGGATAAAATTAATATCACCGGCCGACGTAATGACACACAACCAGGACTATTACGTATAAGTATCAATAGCGACAGCAATATCTACAAAATTTGTCTCAAATCGTAGTTTAAAATCGCTGCTATAAAGACGCCCATACTTTAATTTAGACTTTGGTGACTTAGCATCAAAAATGTGTTAGACACTAGCGATTGCTATTGTTACTTCTCGCGAGTTAAGCAATAGGGAACAATTTAGTAAGGCACCTAAACCTTAAAAATGTAAGGCATATGAAACAAAGAAACAAAGAAAGTATTTTAATATAAATTACTATATTGTTGACGATAATGCATGTTGCTCTGCCCTCTGGCATTTAACTGACAGATTTGTAATTATATAACCTACTGTTATCTTGTATTCGTTTTTTGTATTTAATCTGGTTTTAAGGATTATACAAAAAAGCACTAGGACGAGGGTGAGATTCTTGTCCCATCTTCTTGAGCTTGGTTTTGGAGGATTCGGCACCTAAATTCACCAAGCATGATAGACATAAGAGGCACTTTATTTAGTATTGCGATTGTGGCAAAAAAGTTTACAGCCTGTCTGATGGCAAGCAGTCACCGAATCACATGGTCGCTTGCAACACCAGAAGCATCATAAAACGTTTCAAAGTGATTCTTGTGATTGTATTGAATAAAACATATTATTTAACTTTGACTTTGACTTGAGGCTCTCAATAGTCAAAAGATGTAACATTATAATAACCAAGAACTGTAGTTTCATACACGTGCCGATAACTTATTTTTATCGCGAATTATTAATGATACCCTTCTCGAAGGTTAACAAGAGGTTTTTATATTCATAAACTAACTGACCCGCTCACGACTTCGTCTGCACGTCTTAACTTATGTCAATACTTCACACTCATATGTAAAATTCTAAAATGTCTGTTTGTTACCTTTTCACGGCTAACGGCTGAACGGATCTTGGGAAAGAGTATAGGCTACATTTTATATAGGTAATACGTGTGCAAAGTCGCGGGCAGCAGCTAGTTTAAATATAGGAACAGTGTTCTTTTCCCATTTTTTTGAAATCTGTTAAAGCACGAATCCATCAATGTTAAAAATTACATTCAATGCACAAAATTTTAAAGATTCACGCGTTAAATGAACTTTCACATAGAAACTTTAACCCCTTTTTTGCCCCTTTTTGGGGGTGGAGGCATAAAGAAACATACCTTAACAAGTACCTTGGAAAAATAGCTACCGTAAAATGCAAATCCTATTGAAATTGCTTTAGTATTTTTTTCGCCAGTCATGTACTTCTGGACAGACAGAAATTCTAAAAATGTTTTTACCTAGAATTTATAAATAATGCTGGACATTTTACATAGCATCATCTGGCCCCGTAGTAAGCAGAGCTTATGTTATGGGTACCACATGACTGATATATTACTTATGTACGTACTTTTTTGTAACCAGCAATATATTATACAACGAAACACTTGTGTTCCCAACCCGTTTTGACAAAAATATTTTCAATGTAGGTATCTCTCGGCGCGGGTCATGCATGCAGGTAGAGAAGGAAAAGTGGTCGAGGCGGTCACAAAATACCCGAGTAAAGCCCGTGTTTAAAAAATATATAGAACAACTTACAAACTTTCATATTTATAATATGATAGATAACAATTTATAGAACCAAATAACATTATAATGTTACTAATTGGACATTATATGATATTGTATTCGCTAAAGTTTGCACGTGGATCGTGGGCAGAAAATATGTTTACCTGATAATATTAAATTACGTTCGGTAGGGATCACTACCTAGGTATAATAAGGGTGTACGTACACTGCGTACAAAAAGCGCTAGTACCAGGATTAATCTCATTTGTCCCATAAATTGTACCGGAAATGGGACAAATTGTAATAAATAAATAAATATTGGTGGACAATTCACAAGCTTGTATTATGGTGACTAAATGACTGATAGAATACTTATAACACCTATACACAAAAGAAACAGCTATGTACATCACACAATTATAGCTGTGGTGTGGAGGTAATGGAACTACGAAAATTGCTACGCTATATGCTATGATATGCTACGTTGCTACGTCGTAGCACACTTGGTACAAAAAGATTTCATTTGAGTTCGAGTTTACTCTTTAGCGTAGAAAGGAGAGAGAGAAGGCTGGTATCGGGCACTCATCCAACTATCAACTGCGCTGAATGTTGCTCCACATAATTATATCTGCTAGGTTAGCTAATATAATTGCCACACTAAGAGTCATTAAGTCGTATAAGTATAATAGTGACCATTAAGTAGCTAGTGAACGGTTGGATATCCCAACTACTACACTTACGCCATTACTGAAATGCCTCTTAAGCATTTAAGCATTTAATACCAAATCGTGATAAGTCGTTTAAGTATATTATGTAACAATTAAGTAGCTACTTATGTAGCTACTTAATTGTTACATAATATGCGACTTATGTAGCCATGAATGACGTTGAGTGTGGCTGTAATTTTATTTATTTATAACAACATAATAAGCTTGCACACACCTTTGTAGACTTTTATAAAGCTTCGTTAATATCCTAAAAATAAAACCCACATCTAGGTCACGGGCCATCGTTCAGGTGCGTAGGATCACGCGTATCCAAGCTCTCATAAAGAGATCACCGTTTGACGCTCGTTATAAAGCGGCAACGAGCATTATTTTAACTCCAGAATTTTGCTAAAATGATCAACTATTATAGTGGTCCAATTACGTAGGTATTTCCATTACAATTTCAATCAGTTTCTTATTAAAATCGTTGAGTATTGAAATGTATAGAATAATATACAATACCCAGCTTTGGCCCGCGGCTCAGCACGCGTCGTACCCATATAAAAAGTATCTTATGTCCTTCGTTAAGATACGATCTATCTCATTATCAAATTTCAGCAATATTCGTTTAGCCGTTTAGCCGTAAAACAAGACAAACTAGGAAACAGATATAAAGAGACATATACTAATCTATACATATAAAACAGCTTAACCTGACTGACTGACTGATTCATCATCGCCGAGCCGAAACCGCTGAAGCTAGAAAGCTGAAATTTGAAAGGTAGTTTCCTTATATAGCAAAACCAACCACTAAGGCGGGATTTTTTAAAGTTCAACCCCTAAGAGCGTGAAAAGGGGTGAAAACTAATGTATGAAACTTTTTAACGCGTCGTGCGATTTACTTGAAACTTGATTCGAATAATTAAAATGCAAAAAAAAATGGACACGTATTTCAGGATTTTTCAAAATAACTCTCATAAAGGAGTAAAATAGGGTGTGAATGTTTGTATGGAAACTTTTTAATGGTGGGTGGGTGTGATTGGTTTGAAACTTATAGTTTGGCAAGGAGATAAATTGCATTCTGGGGAAAGATTTAAGCTACAATTCTTTAGAAAAAAGCGGACGGAGTCGTGAGCAACAGCTAGTTTAACATATGCATGGATCTAAAATATATGTGGAACAGTCGAGCTATCTAAGGGCTTTTTATAATGATCTATAGATAGCTCGACTGGTTATGTATATATACATTTTGATGAACACGTGTTTATTCACGTATTATTTTGTCTATGGATTCACCGACACTGTTTCGATTCATCCAGAGAATCTTCATCAGGGTGAGTTTGATCCGCGGTCCGCTCCGCTCGCACTCAGTGCAAACCGTGAACTCGAGCGGCAACGAGATCGACAAGTTTGAAAATTAAAATGGTTATGTATAGCTATACAAAATCTATTACAATCAATAAGGCCTACTATATTTAATATTTGAGCCTTTGGACTCGAGACTCTGGGACCGTGGGGAACAGGAGCCTACCGCTTTTTCAAAATTATTTCACGGCGTCTGGTAGATAAATTGCGTGACCCAAGAGCTGGCTCCTATCTGGCTCAGCGTATTAGCATTGCCATTCAATGTGAGAATGCCGCCAGTGTCTTGGGATCGCTGCCCTCTGGCAGTGATCCAGATCAGTTGAGCTATCTATCTCGAGCGGCAACGAGCGAACCGCGGATCAAAGTCACCTTGATGAAAGTTCTCTAGATAAGTCGAAACAGTGTCGGTGCCTCCATCGACAAATAATACGTGAGTAAAACCCGTGTTTAATAAAATGTATAGAACACCTCACGAAAGTTTTGAAAGTGAAATATCTATCGATTGTTTTAAACGGTCCTTAGATAGCTCAACTGTTTCACATGTATTTTATATTATTCTGTACATTTCTGCCACCAATAAGCTATGCTTGTTAAAGAACAACCGAATTACTTTAGAAGAGCTCGTGGTCATATCATAGATGTGTAAGAAATCCTGAGAGAATTATTCATTCAATGCCTAGAACTGCCTTATATAAATAAAAATGTTTTTCAATGTGTTGACATATATTTCATAAAATTCCTACCGAAATAAAGGACTATAAGGCTTATAAATAAAATAAAATTGTGGCTTTTTGACAGAACTTTTTACTCTGTTAGCAAATTTCTTGAAATTTCAACACGCTTCGCCTTCCAACTGAACAGAAACCGAAAAATCCACTCGAAAGTCGAGCAAAAGTCTAAAACATGTTGACTGTTTTCTTTAACTATCGCGGGGTTGTGCACTCAAAATTCTTGCCGGAAGGTCAAACGGTAAATAAAGAATATTATTTGATCGTTTTGAGGTGTTTAAGAGAGCAAATTCGACGAAAAAGGCCAGATTTGTGGATAGAAGGTTCTTAGATTTTGCACTTTGGGCCTTCGCACAAAATCATAATTGTGAAAGATTTTTTGACCAAAAACGCTACAAATACCATCGCGCAACCAACTTATTCACTAGATATGGCTCCAGCCGACTTTTTTCTCTTTCCTAAACACAAATTACCACTTCGTGGCACCCGTTTTCATTCGGTAGAAGACCTAAAGGAGAATTTGCGACAAGAACTGATCTCAATTCTGGGAAAAAGTGTTAAAAAAATACCAACAAAAAAACATTAAAATTTGCATTCCAATTTTCTTTTGAGATATTATGTGAACTTACTGTATGACTCAATATTTTGTGACATACCATATTGCTTGCAAATATATGATTTATATATCTTCTTCTTCTTCATCAAAAAGGAGGAGGTTCTCAATTCGTCGGAATCTTTATTTTTTCTTTTTTATGTATGTTCACCGATTACTCGAAAACCGCCTGGGCCGATTTGAAAAACTCTTTTTTAGTTTGAAAGGGTATGGTTCACAGGTGGTTCCATATAAATTTTATCAAAATCGGTCGAGCTGAAGCTGAAATCAACGAAAATCTAAAAATTGTATACATCGATGATATTTTTCGTGTAATTCGATAACTCGCTTTCTCATTGGAGCGGTGCGTTTATTTGGCCTACCCATATTATATATATACAGAATACATCTACTTTCCACTAAAAATGTATTATAGGCTCAAATTTCATTATATGAAGTCGGTTTCTTTTAAGTTTTTAAAACGTAATTATGTTTATATCTTGTCGTTCGTAATTTGTTATTTTATATAAAACTAGCGACCCGCCCCGGCTTCGCACGGGTGAAATGCTGATAATAAATATACTACAGAATGTCTTTATATACAACATTATCTAAGAGAATAACATAGACTAAGAGATAGACATATCCATTGCGGACTTTTGTGTAGACTTTTTAAGGTGTACAATACTGTAGTACATTATTTTGATCTATCTCGTAGGGTTCAGCCAGCATGCAAGCGCAAAAAAATGTGTTTATTTACGACACCACATTAGAAACCTCTAAAATTATCAGTGTTTCTGTACTACATTATGCATGTTTTATACATATAAACCTTCCTCTTGAATTACTCCTATTAAAAAAAACCGCATCAAAATTCGTTGCATAGTTTTAAAGATCTGAGCATACATCAGGACAGACAGACAGCGGGAGGCGACTTTGTTTTATACCATGTAATGGTGTCTTTAATATAAAATAATTATACGGATTATTTTTTCTCGAATCAGAATGACACACAAAGCTTTTATTTCTATTATTTACTACCGTGTCAATAGCTTTATTTGAATAAAATATCCAAAATTACAAATAAAACACGAAATAACGAATAAATAATATAAGAGCGCAATGTTTGCTTTGCAATGGATTATTTTTGGCCGTTTATGGAAATAGGTATTTCCATTTAAAATTACTATCAGTGTAAATTCGCAACAGGAGATTTGGTAGGTATTAGATATAGGCATTGTATCAATCAATTAGTTTGATTGCAACTAGAAGCAGTCTGACAAGATGATTTCCATCCTAATTAGAATTCGGTATTACGTACGTTTTGTTTCTATTCATGTGTTCATGTATATTCTTATTACAAACAACATCATCCTTCCGTTATACAAATAAATTAAACCCAAGGACCGGCTGAAACGCAGAAGGTTGCGGGTTCGATTCCCGCTGCGAGACAAATTTTTGTATGCAAGTATTTGTCTCGGGTCTGGGTGTTTTTTAAAATAAAAAAGTATACAAGTGGTATATCAGTCTGTGGTACCCATAACACAAGCTCTGCTTACTTTGGGGCCAGATGATGCTGTGTGAAATGTCCGGCATTATTTAATTTTTTGTTTTATTTTAATCGATAAGAAGAAATGATTTTTTTGCACGTATCAGAATTCCATTACAAAATGATAATGTAGTTAACGGGGTTTTTCGCGTATTACCATATAATTTATTCCCGTAGTTTTGGTTACGTTGCAATAAACGTGGTGGCGGGCTGACTGGATACTTATGGGGTGGCCGCCGAGTTACCCTCACTTGTGTGGTCGCCGCAGCACACATTTTCTGAATTTATTTAAAAATGGTATCCGTTTTCTAGAAATAGATATGAATTTGCAACAATTATTCGGAAAGTCCCACTTCACTATCTATTTAAACTCGTCACTAATGGGCTGAAATAGTATTGTTGGCAATACTCACGAGGCTCAAGAAAGATGACATGAGGTAGTGGGTCATGAGATAGTGGGGGTAAACACTTAAAAGGCCGGCACCGGACTCTGAATGGGACCATTCGAATAATATACTAGTCCTAGGATAGTTATGACTAACTGGCTGTAAAAAGTGTGATACATTATTAATTGTAAAAATAATAATTGAATACTAATTTATTTTTATTTATTTTATTTAGTAAGTATTAAATAAGTTTGATATGATTGTCCTATTGTATATAAATTGGTTCAAAGGACAAAATCATTAATTAATTTTAAGTACTAACCCTTAGTTATAAGCTGACTAAGACAATGGACTATGTAATTGTCTGAATAAATAAATTGAATTATAAAAAATATTATTATAAGTTGTAAATATGGTTAAGTATTTAAAATATAACGTTTTTAGAGATGATAATAGATTTATAATGATTAAACTAAGTGTACGATATTAATATTTCCGTTTCATTTTAGAGGTAATTTACACTGGATTTTCATATTCCGAAATATCCGCGTCACATTACTGGACGTTAAATACTCGTATTCTTTCTTTCTATTTTTATATTGAGGCTAAATGGTGTTGTCCATTGCCCACCAATATTTATTTATATTTATAATCCCAACACAAATCACTACCAACCCATTTAAACAGAACACGTTTAAATAAACACATATGACTTACTATAATATACAATTCATTCAATTTCCACTGAAGTCTGGTGAAAAGGCTCAAAAAAGGGTCCTCACATATTTACGTCACACCTTCTGAATAGCTGTCGATTACTTTGATGTGGTCTATTCCCGCTGTTAGTCGGGATTGGGCGGGAAATAGTCAGTGTAGGAGGAACAAATTACTGTGCAGAGGTTGAAGTACTTTGTGAGTTGACCCGCCAAGTTTATTACATAAAAGTAGCATTAGCGACCGCAATAGCGACGCGACACCATAATACAAGCTTGTATTATGGTGACCAGCTGGGAGATTATGGAACTTTGATACTATCAAAACATTGATACTAATAGCTTTCAGTTACTATTGATGAATTGGTATTACGGATAGCTTATCGCTGCGATTTCTATCGACTTCTATCGCTAGTTACAATGTAAAGTTGGTGTCAAAGTATGCATAACTCGACCAATTTACAAAGTACGATTGTGGTAGGAACCGTGTTTAGCGTACTAAGCATCTAAATACATCGTATATGATTGATTGAAATATTGCCTATTCCTAATCGAAATTGATAGACATTGATTACGATTGCTAATCGAAACTGATAGACATTGATTGTATCAAGAGTTCCATAATCGTCCAACAGATGACTGATAGAACAATCATAGATAAATAATTAATACATAATGATGAACAATGCACACAACATCATCAAGCCCCAAATTAAACATATATTGTACTATGGGAAGCAGATGACTGATAGAATACCTATATATTTTAAAATACATACAAAGGATACGTTATAGCAACTAGACACAGAAGAAATACACAAATCTTTATCCTAGGAGGGAATCGAACCTTCAATCTACAGCGCCGAAGGCAGAACTACTACCAACTGAGCCAGTTATAGTAGTAAATAAGTCGCGAGTCTTAAACGCTCTCTGCTGCTTCTTGTTACTTGCCTGTCGCCCAACTACAGACGAAATTACTTTATATAACGGATATATAAAAATTTTTTGGGTAATAGAATATCTTATAAGAAAAAAAATACATAGTGCATATTTAGGTTATAATTTATAAAGATATTGTGTGAATTGTCCAATATATAACGATAAGTGTCAAGTAAGTAGAAACAAAAATCTGCCATCTGCGAGCTATTCTGGCGTGCGCTGCAAAAACCGTTAGTAATACACGAAGTACTAATCCTGCGCAGATGAAGTAGCGAGCACCAGCTAGTAATCTAATATTTTATAATATGCTTTATAAGATAGTTTTTGCTTAAATATGCCCATCTATAAATCTAGGATTACGACGGTATTTTGTTAAAGATGATTCAAAATAAGATAAGGTTTTCATGAGGCCTACATATTTGAGCCTATTGTAGTTTAGACCCTAGGCCCGTGGAGAACAGGAGCCCACCGCGTTTTCAAAATTATTTCACGACGTCTGGTAGATACATTGCGTGACCCAAGAGCTGGCTCCTATCTGGCTCAGCGTATTAGCATTGCATTCAATGTGGTAATACTGCCGGTGTCTTGGGGACGCTTCCCTCTGGCAGTGATCTGGATCAGTTGAGCTATCTATATATCGTTTTAAACGATCCCTAGATAACTCAACTGTTATACATGTATTTTTTATTATTGTATATTATTCAGTACATTTCTGTAATTATTTCATTAAATAAACTGGTATTTACTGTCAAAAAAAGGAGATATGATAAGTTATAAATAAAGAATAAAGAATATTTTTAAGAATATAACATTAATTTACAGTATCGGTGAGGCCCAAACTAGACGTAGAAGCCTGAATCTTGGGTTTCAGGAGCTCGAGTTACCTAATTAATGTATTGGCGATGTTTGGGTTTAGTGTACCTACATATTACAAAATGCTACATTTGCCAGTTTTAGTTTGTATGCATTTATTGTGTGTGTGTATGTGTATATGATATATGTGTGTGAGAGTGTGTCCTTGTGTGAGTGTGTGTGTGAGTGTGTGTGTGTGAGTGTGTTTTTGTGTTAATTTTTGTTGCGCGGAGTATCTACCAACTAAATTAAAATTTCTAGCTCATCATACGAAAAAGAATACAATACAATACATCACTGTATCATCCACTGTACAATCCTTTCCAGTCCAGCGCCAATCGAATCCAGTGAGTTCCCGCCGTTTTAATTATGTCCTCTGATCATATGGCTGATGGTGGCTTGCGTCGGTCTCTGCTTTTGTCCACTTACCCAAATGTCCACCCGACACTACTTTGGTTCTTCGTCAAATCTCAATGTTATATTCGGTCATATGGCGCTGTCCATATTTCCCTGAGCATCATTGACCTTGTGCAGGTACTCCTTCGTAAGCGGCCATGTTTCGGCGCCGTAATTGGGTTGGATTTTAAGTTTTCAAATGCAGCTCTAACGACATTTTATACTGTTGCATCCGGCTTAACCGTAATGTTTTTAGGCAAGAAACAGATATATGATCTCTTTACGACGGTTCCTTTAGTAATCATATTAAAATGACACACACCATTAGGAATTTTATAGAAGATTCCTGAAGAAATGAACGCAAGATGTCTCGTAAAACATTCTGTATGTTATAAATTCTTTGGGAATGCACTGCGTAGAATAGGTTCCAATCGAATCGAAACCCAGCATATAAAACGACATTTAGCGCCATTTCACTTTCAAAACTTTCGTGAGTTGTGCTATACATTTTGATAAACACGGGCTTTACTCACTTTACAAACTCAGCGCGAACCGTGAACTCGAGCGGCAACGAGCGGACCGCGGATCAAACTCACCCTGATGAAGATTCTCTAGATGAATCGAAACATTGTCGGTGCCTCCATCGACAAAATAATACGTGAGTAAAGCGCGTGTTTATCAAAATGTATTTACACTTACAAAAGTACAAAGGACTAAGGACCATTTAAAACGACCTATAGATAGCTCAACTGATTCCGATTTCTGCCAGACGGTAGCGTCCATGACATATGTGTAAACATATTTTTAAAACGACACAGAAGTTGGTTCTGTTGTTACGTGAGCAACAAACACTGAAACCTTTGCTTATATAATATTAGGTGAAGCGTGGCTCAGTACATTACAAACCCGAGTCCTCAAATATTTGACACCGTGGAATTTATGAATGAGAAGTGTTTTTTCCTTTCACGACGACGACGGGTGAATTGTTGTATTTTGAATCTTATATTAATGATATAAAGGTCAACTCTCCCTTTGTAAGTTTAAGCAGCTGTACTATGTACCATGTGCTTATATGAATAATTTGGTAACCCTTATCCTAGTCACGTATTATTTTCCATTCTGAATATTTACTAGTTGAATGTACTCGACTTTGTTCATTTGCTTTTTTTCTTGAAATAATATTGTAAAAGTTTGATAATTTGTATTAGTATTACTTAATCACTCTTTCTCTTTCCTCCTTTATGTATACATCGTACCGACATATATTATTATAAGAAAGATTGAAAGATTCATACTTTATTCTACACAAGAAAACACTAATGAAGATATAGAAATAAAATTGTACAATGGGCCGCCTAAATCACTAAAAGCAATATCTTCCAGGCAACCTTAAACAGGATAAAATAAAACAGAACGACGGCATAAACTAATATATAAAATACTAAATATTACGTAAATGATGCCCACAGAACACTAATTATACGCAATAAACACGAGTTTATATTTTACTAGCAAACAACTTTCCGCAAAAATAATAATAATGTGATAAATAATACCAATTAGGAGAATCCAGATAATAATCATGGACTATGAATAGACTTGGACTTTAGATTCAAGACTCGGCTGTGTGCCGGAAAATGAAGGCTACGCACGGGCCTAAGCTAAGTGCGCATCAGATTGGTGGTTTGATGAGTTTTTGGGCACCAATATTAAGTAAACAAAAAAATGAAAAATGTTTATTAACAGCAAAACAGTAAGTTTAAAAATAACTTAAACTTAACACATAATATGCATAAAATGAAACAGTGAGTAAATATCCTACGAGTACGTCTATATAATAAAAGCTTAGATTGCTTTCATAATAAATATTAGCATCAAGGCAATTTGGTTCCCTTGAGTTGCTGATAGGAGTAGCTATCGAGTTTCCTGTGATACCCACACTAGATGAAATCTGTATCGTGAGTATCTATACGATCAACTTTACAAAGTTAGGACCTCGGTTAGGGTAAAACAATAAAGATAGATATTTTTTTAATATTATTATAGATACAATAGCAATAATAATTCAAATATAAATAAATATAAGTTCGTGTCTAATAACTCGAACATAAATTTCAAACTCATTATGTATGTCATTTATGTCAGAGTTGTCAGTAGAGTTTCCGTGCAGTCATATGTAAGTGTTGCTAGCCATCTGGTTATAATAAATATTTAGCTTTGGGTACAGCACAGTGCTTTATATCACACAGTTTAACAACTTTATTGTAAAGCATGGTGGAAACAAATGGGCAAAACCGTTTTGTAAAGGACGTGTTTACGAGTACAGAACGAAGTTTAAAAACTCTGTTGGTTAACAATTCATGGTAGAAGTCACTGCCGAGAACAGTCTTATAAACAGCAAGATACGATCTAAGCACAAATAGTTGACGTATGCTAAGTACTCCACTATCGCTGTAGACACTCTGAGTAGAGTACCTAAAAGGCTTTCGTAGCATTGTCTTTAATACTGATAGCTCTTTCTACAAGGATCAACGTTGTTTTGGGGGCACCACCCCAGTGTGTTAAGGTGGGCTGAGTTTCTAAGCTGCCGCATTACGTACGATATTTTGCGGGCTCGGGCTGATAGGTTGTTAATATGTGTTTTGAAATATAAATTTTCAGCTAATATGACTCCCAAAAAATATTTGGGAATAAGGTTTGTCTATGTGTTCACAGCTGCATGATGATGCAAACGGCGAACCCATTCCGCCGCATTTGTGAAGTTTGATGGCAGTTAGTGTTTTTGGTGGCGATGATGATTTATGTCTTGTGGAAGCAAATGAATTTAGTCTTTTTTGTATTTAGGATTAGTAAGTTTTTCTGTAGCCATTGACTTACCAATAGCATACCTTGTTCTGCATGTGAGATTACATTTTTCCAGTCTGATCCACTAAAAATTATTGCCGTGTCATCTGCATAGCATACAATATCAGCGTTAGTTAGGCTTAAGTGATGTATACTATTAATATATAGGATGAAAAGCGTGGGTCCTAAAATGCTCCCTTGAGGGACACCAAATTTGATTTGTCGTGAGTAGCTTGTTAGCCACCAACGCTTAGACACTGTCTCCGTTCCGAGAGATAAAACCAGTGTAATGCAATTCCTCTTATACCAGAGTATTCTAACTTTTTTAGCAATATTGGGATAGAAACAGTGTCAAATGCTTTAGCCAAATCCAAGAAGACTCCTACACTTAGATTCCTTTTTGTTCAAGACTAGAAACTATTTTAGACAGTAAGAGAGATAGAGCGTCCTCGGTGGATTTGCCTTTTCTAAAACCGAATTGTATTTCCGATAATATCTGACGGGATTCGAGGTAATGGACAAGTCTATTATTTACGAGCTTTTTTAATAGCTTGGAAAAGCCACCAAAGAGTGGAATCGGGCGATAGTTATCCGGGATATGTCTCGGACCCTCTTTGTGTATGTGTATGACGTTGGCTATTTTCCAGGTATCAGGGAAAGTACCTGTTAAAAGACTATTGTTGAATATTTTAGTAAGTGGCGGTATTATAAAATCTTTCAGTTGCTTGATAAGTTTGTTAGATATGCCATCACAGCCCGGCGATTTGTCAGTCTGGAGATTGTTAATGAGACTTTCCACCTCTACAACGTTTGTAGGGTTCATAAAAAATGAGTTTGAGAAGTTGTTGTTGTTGAGTTGAGAAGCCAAATTGTCTTGTGTCGTTTGTAAATCGGATAGAATATTTTGCGCTAAGCTTTGACCTACAGAGGAAAAATATATTTATTGCAAAAGTTGAGTGCTCAAAGGTTCTGTTACTCAGTGCGCGTGAAGTAATTCTCGCAGCTCTCGCTTTGCCGTCGTAAGATGGCAGATATCTTTTATAGTTTTCCATAGTTTCCCTCATTGCTTCTCAGCCGAGCGCTTGCTTGATACTCGGTTTTCACTACTGAACTCGTCACTCGTACTATTTTTTATATAATTATCTTCAATATTTTCTGTACTATTGTAATTGATAATTGTTATTGTATGTATTTTTTGAAATGTATCTTATTTGTTATTTATTATTAGTATTGTTTAATTTTATTTTATATTTAGGAGTTTATTTTTAAATATGTTGTCTTTGTGATATATTTCCCTATTTTTAGATTATGTTAGCACGCCTACTTTTTACTTTCTCAACCTTGCAGGTTGGCTGGTAGAAAATGCTCTAAGCATTAAGCCCACCTATTGTACATTTATATATATTTTACTTGTGCAATAAAGGATTAAATAATAAATAATAATAGTTATCTAGGATTGTTTTTGTTTGATTCTAGTTCTCTATTTTCGTACTCTTTTTTTAGTTTACGTAGCAAGCCGTTGCAAAAGTTACGATAACGGGTGTATATTGTACGCAGCGTATCGTCGTCGGATCGTCGTCGTCGCTAGGATTTCGTTTTGAACGGGTATGAAGCCGGTCGCGGTGACGCATACACCGCACTAGGCCTGGAGTTATCCAAGGCTTTATGATGCGATGTGCGCGTTTAACAAGTGTTTTTTTAGTATGTTTATTGATAACATTTAGTAGTGTGTTAGTGAAAACCTGAGCTTGTTCATTGATATTGTCTTCATCAAGTTCTCCCAGTTTATTAATTCAAGTTCTTTTACAATAGATTTAATGTCTCTAGATATTTTCCATTTACAAGGGTGGTCCCGCCTTGGATCCTTAAATGTCAACTCAGCCATAACTAGGTTGTGGTCGGTTACGTCTGACTCACTAACAATCCCTATGGCATTTCTCTTGCTTCTGACAAATACGTGATCAAGGCAGGACCCACCCCTGGTTGGAAGGGTTATAGCTGGAAGTCGACCGTGTTAGCCATTAGGCAGGTATATTATAATATAATCTATACTTTGATCACCGTCAGTGGTAGGAATTAAATTAATATTAATGTCACCACTCAATACTAAATTATTTTGGTTTTTATGATCATGCAAAAGTTTATCGAGTGATGTATTAAAATCATTTGTGTTTCGAATAGACGGAGAGCGATATATACCTAAAAGTGTCACTAAATTTGGTATATTTAGAATTAGACAATTTGCGTCGTCTAAATGAGGCTCTGTAACAGTAGGATTCCACAAATTTCGTACATACAGAACAACACCACCGTTCTGATTTATCCTTTTTTTCAGTTTTGAACGCGGTGTAGTTTGGTGTTTGAGGTATAATCGAGAAATCACTAAGCGAGCACTCGGTCAAAACTATTGCATCAAAATCAATATTTAGCCGCGTTAGAGTAACATAAAAGGAATCGAAATGTTTATTTAGGCTTCTTATGTTTAATGTATTTTAAAACTATAGTTTGACGTGAGAATAGCGTTCACTTGTTCAGGTTCAGACAATGAATGGCAGGTTATCGCTATGGATTCCAGCTCAGATGTTATATTATCTAAATCCATTTTATATATAGTAAATTCCGATACCAATTGTTTCCTTCGGTGATTGTATACGTTTGACATCTACTCTGCCGATTTCCTACATAAAGCGTGTTGATTTTTCGGATTATTCGTGTTAGATATTTACGCACTATAATAATGCCCTGATTCAGATTTTGTACAATACATTAGAGTTAAAAGTGACTGCTTTAATATGGGTTCCTCAGTTGTGAAGTTAGATAGTATAAATACATGGAAATTATAATAAAAAGTAATATGTATGATATATAAATATAAATATATAATCACAACAAAAACATAGTGGGCTAAAAAATAATAATCTGAAGGGATACCAGAAACAGCAGCCATTTCATTATACTCGCACACCGAGAATGCTATCAAGATTGCTAAGTGAACGCACATGCATGGCTGCCTGTCCTTCTCGCTGGCGCACATAAAAGGAGCCCTGGTTGCACTAACAAGAAGCATACCCGTGGAGCTTTGCCCTATTTCTAGTTTCACGAAACAAGATTCTGTTTTCTTTCGTGAGCCGAAATTTATTATTATAGTAAACTTTGCGAGGGGTCCCCTGGATATCGAGATCGTTACTCATAACGTTTTTACGAGACTTGGATGACTTTAATACGTTCTCGAGAGCTTCTTTCGTTCTCGCTCCAACTCGGGCTACCCAGTCTACGTCACTGTCTGCAACTTCCACTCCAATTTTCCGAACGGCTAAGAGTACGATGTGGAATAGATTTTCTGCTTTTCGGGTATTCCAGAGATCTCCACTTCATTTCGTAGGTGAGATTGAGCCTGTGAGTTTAAATCTCGCTTTAGGAGCTCGACTTCAGTCTTCAGACATGTTACCTCTTTCTCTCGCTTTTCAATAACCTGAATCCGGGATTCGTTGGCGGCTACTGCAGTAGCCAACTCATCCAGACGAACATGGCAGCGCGTCAAAAAAGTAGTGGCATCTTCCAATCTTTGTTGTCTGTGTCAGCGAAGTAATTTCTTGCGTCAATAGTCGTACCTCCGCTACAAGCTCCAGGACCTCTGATTGGCTGGGTCCCATCGATGGTTCCTGTTTTTGACGTAGCGTAACATTCTGCGAGTCACCAGCACCACCGTCTCCACCTTTCCTGGCCGAAGCGCTATAATCAAGACATATCCAAGATGTTATTTTTTCTCTAGGGATAACTGATATATCTATGCACTGAGCACAACATTTTTTATCGCAAGTAGTACGCGTGCATTTAATGCAATCTTTTGCGTATTTTAGGCACCCTGCACAAATCATTCTTCAAAAGACTAGTTTCAATAGCCTCTGTGAATAATAAGCGACAGAAAGTCTGATCTGTGCAATTTATTCTATGGCGGCGGACGCAGAGTACTTATGAGTAAGGCACAGTAGCCGTCTGCACGCTGTAATGACCCGTCCGTCTTACGCGCAACTGTGAAACTTGCCTGCAGCAGTGCGCGTCCAAGATGTTGTCGGGTGACTGGCTATTTTGCTGATTTACAAAAAGTTATTCACAATTTGATGTATTTACACAGTTTCACGTGATAATTATTACGGGAATTCTTGTTAAAACTTTATAGCACTGGCTTAGTTATGATTATATGAGAAAGCGCGCACAGATTTAGTAGTTCAATCGATAAATATGCAGAGCGTTAATGTAAACAATGTTAACTGGTAACCGAGGCCATTTGCATATATTTGGTGTTATGATAAAGTTTTATAGAAGATTTTTGATAATTCGACAATATATACGCATATGATTGAATATCAGGTTATATAAATGACAAAAAAGCTTGGGACGAACTGCCCCAACTCGACACGGTGTTCGTAACTAAATTAGACAAAATGCGTAAAGACCAGACAAGTTTCTTGTTGGATTCTTCTTGAACTGGGGATAGGAGGAACCGGCACCTAGACTCTCTTAGTATATAAGAAGATTCATAAAGGTCCTTTTTTATTTTCATGAATAAAAAAAATATCTTTCTTTCTGTTTTTTGCTTTAGACTAAAGGTATGGAACGTTTAAGTACGGATAAGTCAAGAAAAACGAGTTACTGGAATATTCGGTTTGAAATAACTGCGGCTGAAGACGGGAGGATTGGAATGATAGAAACCTTTTCCAGTCTCCACGTCTGACTTATTTCATTTTTCAGGTCAACATATTGGGAGAGCTTTTCCGCCATTATGTTTTGCAAGTGTGTAGGAATGGAGTCAATAAGAAGTGTTTTTTATTCTGTCAATAAATTTTATGTCTGGTCTATTTCAGTGTATTGTTTTGTTAAACAGTATTATAATTTATTTTATTTAAGATCTTTTGGAAAATTACAAAAAAAATAGTAAAAAAAATTAAATGCATTTATTTACTGAAATAATAACAGAAATGTACATAATAACATACAGTAATATAAAATACATGTGAAACAGTTGAGCTATCTAAGGACCCTTTAAAACGATTTATAAATAGCTCAACTGATCCAGATCACTGCCAGAGGGCAGCGTTCAAAAGACACTGGCAGCACAAAAAACGAAATCAAAATCAGATACACACTTTAAATGTATAACACCCTTCAGTTTACTTTGGTTAATGGCTTATGTATGCCATTTTATATACTAACTAGCTTTTGCTCGCGACTTCATCCGCATTTTTTTTAAAGGAATCCATTTATTTTGCATTTTAAGTTCTGGATAAAAAAATATCCAAAACAAGTTTCTAAGAAGTCACACCACCCGTTAAAAAGTTTCCATGCAAACTTTGACACCCCATTTTACCCCTTTGTTAAGCTTATTTTAAAAATCCAACAAAACACGTCCAATGAAACACGTGTCCATTAAATTTGCATTTTATTTATACATTCAAGTGTTAAGCAAATCGCACCACGCCTTTAAAAGTTTCATACATTAGTTTTCACCCCTTTTCACCCTTTTAGGGGTTGAATTTCAAAAAATCCCGCTTTTGTG
Source organism: Lampropteryx suffumata (assembly GCA_948098915.1). Lineage (NCBI taxonomy): Eukaryota > Metazoa > Arthropoda > Insecta > Lepidoptera > Geometridae > Lampropteryx > Lampropteryx suffumata. The sequence goes on along the minus strand of OX402566.1, from coordinate 5,341,667 downwards.
GGTAGTATTGCTGTAAAAGAAAGCTAACTTCCAAATTTCAGTTTTCTAGTTTCTGCGGTTTAGGCTCGGCGATGATGAATCAGTCAGTCAGGTTAAGCTCTTTTATAGGTATAGATTTATTAACAAAATGTATTTGCCTTTCTTTATTTATTAGTCTAAATAAAATGTATTATAGACTTCACACAGAAAAGGCTTCTGAAGTTAGTAAGAATAAAAATGTCTAGTAGTCAGGTCCCAAACCAATTAAACACCATTTAGTTAGTATACAACAAAAAATTTAAGTCTTTTAACTTTCATGCATTTTTTAAGGTTTAATAATCAAGCTGTTACTCTTAATTAAGTAAAACCTACCCGTGAAATTAGTTCTTCTAATTTCATATATATTACTATTTTGAAAACTTTTCAGGTACAAACGCCCAAACGGTGGTTTTCACCGGAAAGTTCCGTATCTCTGTATCGAAAAACCGTTCCAGAAAACTCCTCATAAATTTATTTAGTAGGTATATTTTATCACAGTAGGTAGATTGGTAGTTGAAAGAAAAGTATATTACGCACTTTGCTATAGAGAATAATTAATGCACTCGTGTTTATTTAGTGCCCTCGCCCAACATAACACTCGTGCATTAATAACTCACTTTACGCTCGATGCAACAATCAACAATCAATTACAACAATCAATAATCTACATGGACAAAGATGTCCATGTAGATTGTTGATTTTTGTAATGGACAGTTTTTACTTTATTACGTTCTTCAATTTGGAATTGACAAATTGAACACTAGCAGTCGTTTTTTCTTGCTTTAATTATCAATAAACTTCTATAAATCTTTTAACACGCAGACACCAACTATAGGTGCCCAAAACTCATCAAATCATCAATCCGATGCGCACTTGGTTTAGGCCCGTGCGTAGCCTTCATTTTCCGGCACACAGCCGAGTCTTAAATCCAAACATAGTTCCAAGTCTATTCATATGTTTAAAGTCAAAATCCATGAATATTATCTGTCCTTATCTAGATTTAGGCATCCCTAAAAATTACTTTTGTTGTTTTTATTTTATTACTTTGTAGGGGCCACTTATACGTATTACCGATAAGATTAATAGTCTGTGAGCAAGAGTTCTAATTAGGGGTGGACAGACAGACAAATGGATCGTGAAACTATAATGGTTTCTTGTAGACTTCGGAACCAAATCAAATCGAATCAATACAAAATAGTAAATTCATGATGTCTAAATTTAGTGCATTTTGAATTACGGAAACGTGAGATCAGCATCAGTCACCGAATACTCACTCTCATTATCTTATAATCACAGTAGCTGCTGCCCGCGGCTTAGCTCGCGGTACCTACAATAATTCTACATTCATACATTTCAAATGTACCTTACGCCCATCCCCAAGTTACAATCTATATCCGTACCAAATTTCATCAAGATCCGCTCAGCCGTTTAGACGTGAAATGGTTACAAATAACAGACAGACATACAGATAAATATACTTTCAAATATATATTACTAGTATGAATAGATAAAAAGCTAGAGCGGTGTTATAGTCAATCCTTACATACTGTATATGGGTGGAGTACCGATCTGGGGTAGAGCTACAAGAACTATTTTTTTAAACCTTCAATGAACGTAAAGATCATTACTTAAAGTAATGTTAAACAAACCCTTCAGATACCCAACAGAACTGCTGTACCTAAATTCAAATATACACACGGTTCGAAAACTTTATATACTGCATTCGGTACCAAAAACTACACAAATTCCTCAGCTACGACCAACAATTACTTAATAAAAGAAGACACTTTACTATAACAGACAGACAAACCATACATTCAACTTTTGCATCACGTCAATTCTCAAGCCAATCTGCTCATCTAATTCCTTTACTCACCTTGAAACGAGCAATTACTGGCCTATCAGCTCAGTGGGTAGTAGATGGTGTTGTGTGCATTGTCCACCAATAGGTAATAGGTATAGGTAAATCTTGTATATTAAGTATATATATAATCTCGGAAACGGCTCCAACGAATTTAATGAAATTTAGTATGCAGGGGTTTTCGAGGGCGATAAATCGATCTAGCTAGGTTTCATTCTTAGAAAACGTCGTTTTATCCGTGTTTTATACCGAGCAAATCTCGGTCTTCTCGGTCATCCAGGTACTTTTTATAGTATGATCTGTTCATGACATTCTAATGTCAATAAATAAAGATGGCAACTTATTTAAAAAACACATATTATGTAATTATAAAATAGACCCTTAGGAAAATACCGCATTCACAAGCTAGTATTCCGTGTTTATGTATAAACAGCATTCATAACGCCCCACCCCACTCCCCATTCATTTAAAACTCACACGGCACGTGTAAACAAACGATAACATAACTTCAATATTTCCTCGCCGTATCGCAAGTGTTGGGCAAACAAACTCCACTTGGTCCCGCTGGAAAGCTCCCAAACACCAAAGTTGGTAAGGTTTCACCCACGTTTTAACCAGACATTTTGAATTTAACGGTTAAATAATATATTTTCAAGGAATTCATTTATTATTATTTATTTCGACGAGATTTGTCAAAATATCGCACCCTTAAAAATATAAGTTGCGTAAAATTTCGACTGATAGTTTGCAGTGGGTTTCGTATATTACTGTTTTAATCTCTAGCTCTTCAACTACGTTCGATGATCAACACGCATTGGATAACTATTAGCAAGGCTTTGACAAGTTTGCGACTTACAGTTCGCAGTAAGTTCGCAATGAGTTTCGTACATTGCCATTTTAATCTCTAGTCCTACAAATACGTTCGATGATCAACGCGCAATTGATAACTATAAAAAAAGGGTGCTATGCACACGTGGTAGAAGTGAAGTAGAAAAATTTTGAGCACAAAGAGAACCACGAATATAAGAAACACTGTATAATGCTTTCTATCTAATTTTTTCACACGTTAAATCTTATGAATTTATGTGTCTGTCTCTTTTTACTGTCGCTTTTTCGTTTCATCGACTTTCAAATCACAACGATGCTAAAGAAGTTTTCACTTCATAAACTTTGACTTTGATATATCAGACAACTGTGCACTTACGTTCGAGTTAGCAGACGTGAATTATTGTGTATGGAAAGTCATTATATAAAACTGATTTATCACCCTATAAATTATAATGACATAAATCTGAAAAGCCGTCCCATAGCCGTTGGGCCAAAAATTTCTTGCGGGAAGCGGAACTAGGGCAAGCACTGTTCTATGCGTTTTTAGCCACTTTCAAATGTGAAATTTTATGAGTAATACCAGAACTAGCCGGAAAGACAGAATTCGAATTGTTTCAAATTATTGCTGTAGATGGAAAACAAGAACGCTGGTAGGGCAACACCTGAAATTTCGGGAATACTAAAGCTTTTCAATATGACAGGTGGGGATGCCTGTAACTATGCCTTGTCATCCAAATGAATATTCAAAACCGACGATATGTCCTTTATTATGTTGTCTAAGCCTTCCACCAGCTCGTTGTATTTGTGTGCTTGTGTTGTTAACAGTTGACAACATTTTAAAGCGTAAGTAAATTTTGGAACAAAAAGACAAACCTTTATAATTGTAAATACCTATTTAGCCGAATCTAATATGACTATTAATTTTGTATGATCTGTCCGAAGTCATGCAAAAATTATGAATTTTCTCATCTCATATATTAAATTTTGAATTTTCTCATCTATTAAGGTCGGAAAATACTCGTCAAGAATTGGTGAACCGAGGAGGCGATGTGAACGTTTATCAACAACTCTAATATTTGAGGTTCAAACGAACCTCACACATTCACATAAAAATGGATATAAAATAATTTAATCAAAAAATCTTTGAATGAACGAACCAGTTGACCATGTCATTCAGAGTTCCCCACCAGTTCTTTGAAACATGTGGTGTTCTCACAGTGTCTGTTTTCCCCTTTCCTTAGTTTACTGCGGTCACAGAATATATCCAAAACGTCTGGTCCCAATTAAAACATTATAAAAACCTTTCTAAAACAATATGAATTCTGATCGCAAAAGTTTTATAATTACTTAAATACGTTCCGTTAGATATAGAATTGAAAGTAAGGTACTATTAAGTGCGAACCGTGAACGCGAGCGGCAACGAGCGGGCCTCGGATCAGACTCACCCTGATGAAGATTGATGAATCGAAACAGTTTCGATGCCTCCATCGACAAAATAACCCGTGTTTATCAAAATATATAGTACATCTCAGGAAAGTTTTGAAAGCTTAGGTATTTCATATTATTTAATCCCCCTAAGGGTCGTATTTCAGAAACAAAATCAACCTCAATCGAGAACTAAAAACAAAGCATATACATATTTTATGAACATCCATTTATACTTATATTATAAATTCGAAGCTGTGTCTGGTTCTTTGTAATGTTTCCACGGCTGAACGGATCTCGATGAAATATTATAAGATAGATGATATTTTAGGGAAATATTAATACTACTTGTTAAGTAGGTACCAGGCGTGCGAAGCCGTGGGCAGAAGCTATAAAGTATTATAATTATCTCCGCGCGGTTTTAAAGCATTTAGTGGTCTGCTGGAAAGTATCCAACGCTTGAAATATGTTGAATTTTATTAAAAAGCAAACTTCAGGCCCAGAAGGCTTGCTATGTGAATACCTATATACACATAACTATGTACGTATTTCGCTAGATTTTGCTGGTTTCCATTTCAGTTTCCATCGAGAAATGGACACATGTTGATTGATTGACAAACAATGCACATACCTTGGAGTAGTGATTCTCTGTATTTTCTAACTCAAACTCAAATATGTTTTATTCAATACAATAACAAGAATCACATTGAAACGACTTAATTAACAGGTGAACGTACAGAATATACAATAATATAAAATACATGCGAAACAGTTGAGATATCTAAGAACCGTTTGAAACAATACTTAAAGCATACATAAAAGGTAGTCTCTTGAAGAAAGCTTATAAAATAAATAACTATATGATTGATAAGAATGCATGGCCTCCTGTCGCTCTGCCCTCAGGCAGTTAACCGACACACTTGAAATTTATAAACTCTCTTGTATTAGTATTTCGTAGTTAAGGTAGTTGTAAGATGGATCATGTAAAAAAGTGCTAGGACCAAGACGAGTTTCTTGCCAGTTCTTCTCGGGCTTGGGTTAGGATGAATTGGCACCTAAATTCACCCAGTATGTAAGACGTTTCAAAGTGATCCTTGTGATTGTTTTGAATAAAGTATCTAAAGACTTTTGACAATCTATAGATAGCTCAACTGATCCAGCTAACTGCCAGATAGCAGCGTTCCCAAGATACTGGTAGCATTGCCACGGTGAATAACAATGCATATACGCTGGGCCAGATAGGAGCTAGCTCTTGGGTCACGCAATGTGTCTACCGGACAGTAAAATAATTTAGAAAACGCGATAGTTAATAAGTAATATTTTGCAAGACAATTATAGAAAAACCAAAACGAAACAATAGTGCGTTCTAATTGGTCCTGTGCCATCTAGTAAATAAACAAAATAATTAATTCTGAACATTTCACACTGCATGATCTAGCACTAGCAATCTAAGAAGAGCTAGCATTCTGGGAACTAAATGACTTTAGTTAGAATGCATATTACCAGTATATATTGTATATAGATAAACACCCACAGCCCAAAACAAATATAAAAAGATCACACAAATATTTGTCCCGCGGGGAATCTTACCAACAATCTTATGAGTCTCAGGCAGACCTTCAGCCACTGCGCCCCAGAGTTCGTCTAGTTTATATGAATACTAGCTGTGTCCCGAACTTTGCCCGCGTGGTAGATAAAAAGTTGGAAGATAATAATTGACCGAATGAATGTTTCGGAAATATTTCAAAGTATAATCGCGCTTTTTGCGGTTTGACCATGATCCCGAGTGTTTTTTTTTTTTTAAACCTTTTTTAGCGAGCACCTACGGCTCTAGAGGAAGCTGCATTCCAAATTTCATTCCAATCCGTTTGGAGATTTCTGAAATTTCGTGATGAATGAGTGAGTGGTTTGACAAATATTTAGATATAGATATAAGATATAAAATTATCCTTGTGATTTTATTGAATAAAACATATTTTTTCTTTCTTTCTTTCACTCTATAGATCTTTACAATCTTTCAAAACTTTCGTGAGTGGTATTATACATTTTGATAAACACGGGCTTTGAGTAAAGCCCATTCATCTAGAGAATCTGCATCAGGGTGAGTTTGATCCACGGTCCGACGCACCGATATTGTTTCGCTGAATCGAAACAGTGTCGGTGCGTCCATCGACAAAATAATACATGAGTAAAGCCTGTGTTTATCAAAATGTATCTTTAAAATCGGTCAACTATTTACATAGATAATAATAATATATATTTATTTCCAAAAAGTAGTTATAAGATGTCTTACAAGTAATTTAGATTTAAATAGACACAAGGAAGGTTTGTCATCTTAACCTGTAAAATCTTGACATTGACTCCTCACTCTAACTAAGTATTATCTACTTGTAAATAGACGTGAGGAATCTCTGCTTCGGCTTTTTACAAAATGTGGGAAAAACAAACATATCAGTATATTCGCACGAATATATATTGTGTGTATATTTAAACAGATGAAATTTAATAAAAAAAATCTTAATCTTAATCATAAAAGAGAAAAAAAGAAGAAAACAAATTTAAAATTAATTTAAAAAAAGTGTAACTAAGAGTATTATATAATTAAAACCAATACTGTTCAAATGTTTGTGTGTGTTTGTGTTTGTATGTGTTTGTGTTTGTATGTGAATGTGTTAGATTTGATATTCGAAAATATGAAATATTTCAGTATAATGTGAGTATGTGTGTGTGTGTGTGTGTGTGTGTGTGGTGTGAATGAGTGATTGTTGTATGGTGGGTCTGTAAGTGTGTGTATACATCCCGATTTTTTTTTATTACTTTTTTTTATTTAAATGTTATCGTCAAGTTTGGATGTGTAATAACGCCTCCGTTTGTGTGTAGTCTAAGCCAGAGAAGTATTGTTTTAATTTCTTTTTACATTCGATTTGTGTTTGATGGATCGATAGAGTTTTATTCAGTGTGTATAAATGTATGCCCCTAAGGGGAAATGTTTGTAGCAAATGCAGTTTTGCATTTTACTATCTTGTATATTTTGTCTATTCTTCTTTGATTTTTCAACATCGTTTCTGGGATGAGATAGCTCAACTGTTTTACTAGTAGGTATTATAAATGTATATTATTTTGTACATTTGAATTAATCGATTTAAACAATAAAGGCCATACTTATAAACAAATAAATTTCAAAAACAGAAAACCGCATCTTTATCCTGAATATCAAACTTGCCATATCAAATAACCAATATAATTTCAAACTCTAATTGCGATACATAAATATTTGTGCTCCGTCTGTATCTTCATGGTCTGATCAACTGACAAATTCCTATTAAGTTGTTGTCTGTAATCACCAATGATGCCTTAATGGCAATACATGAGCTGCTTGTCCTTAAAGAATTCCTCAGGGTATCTTCAAAGCCCAACGTCTGATCAACTGACAAATATGCATAAACATATTGCCTAAATTCACCAGTATAATGCTCTAATTGCGATAGATTAATTGTTTGTCGTCAAATAAAATTTCTAATTGGTGATTAATTTATGCTCATGAGGAGTTTCGGATATTAATCGTGTCTTCCATCATCAGATCCTCACCAAACTTATATGGGACCATTTCGGAGGTAAACCCTACATGATAAATAATTATGAAAATCGGCGAATAATTGGCAAAATATGAAGTAATGTTGTTGTTGTTGTTTTTAGCCCATACTGTCCCACTGCTGGGCAAAGTTTTACTATTGATTTCGGTCCAACGCCATTGTCTGTATATAAAGTAATATAGATACAAAAAATACATACATAAAATAAAATAAAATTATAACCAAATTGAGATCCTCTGTCTGTTTTTGGAAGCCGGTTAAAAACGGATGGCCTATTTTAAGCAGTGGGTCTGTCTTTTGACAGAAGTTGAAATACGTTTATAAGGCCGTATTTGTTTATTCGTGTATAAGCGGCATAAACTAGAATAATATATAAGTACATTTTAGGTTTGGGTTCTCGAAATTGACGATTCGACGAATTCATTTGGAAATGTTCAGAAACTATAACCTTTGGATTCCTAATTGGGTTTACGATTTCGGTCGAAATAATAAACTTTCGATATAAGAAATTGTATTTGCCGACGACTGTTGCATGGCGCTTGAATAATAAAATAAACTGTACCTCGTACTGTACCTCTGAATAAATACCAAATTAGAAGCACTAGACAAGATCCACTTTTCGTTGTCGTTAAAGCGAAAGATCAAATTCTATGGACTTAACATTAGCCTATGATAAGTCATGTGACTGCAGATTGACGGCTGCTGTCATTTACATAAAGTGGTGGTAATTCATATGGTGTAGAATTGTTTGTTTTTAATCAACTTCAAAAAAGGTTCCAGTTGTTCGTTTTTTTTATGTTTGTTACTTAATAACTAAGTATTTCAAAAACCGGTTTGAAAAATTCGTACTAGTTTGGTTTTAACAGAATAGCTTGGAAACCATAAAAAATATGGGACTGATATATCCTTTTTTTTTTTTTGTAAATCCTTAATATACACAAAAACACCAACAGACAGATATTTGCAAATAATACAAACATTTGTCCGCTCATTTCTGCGGACACTGCGCCAGAGACGTGGTCGTGGTAATATAGGCAAAATTTTTATTACTAAAAAAAGGTTTTTTGACTCTTTTAAAATGTGAGACAGATAAAAAAAGATAGACAGTCTCAAATAACGTTTAATATTGTTTCAGAAGGTATACAATTCTTACCTCTATTTATTCTGTAGTCCACTGAGATCTTAATGTATTTACAGAGCTCGGCCAATCTTCTAATGGTTCACTTTATGAATTAGCAAATAATGTCGTAATGTCTTTATTCTTATTGTTCATTTTGGAAATTAAAACATAACTAACTTAGCCCTAAGATTTTACTAACCCATTATGGATCTAGCTATCTGAATAAATAAATGAATTATTATTATTATTACTATTATTACCTCTATCCTACCCTTCAATCACATATTTAGGTAGCGTGGAGCTCATTTATACTCTTTCCTTGTCAGTCTAATGCCAAAGAAAAGAGATGTAACAATCTATACCTATAAAAGATCTTAACCTGACTGACTGACAGATTCATCATCGCCGAAACGAAACCGCTGAAGCTAGAAAGCTGAAATTTAGAAATCAGCTTCCACTAAGCCAGTTTTTTTTGAAATTCAACCCCTAAGATGGTGAATAGGGGTGAAAACTAATGTATGAAACTTTATTACACGTAGTGCGATTTGCTTGAAATTTGATATGAATAAATAAAATGCAAAAATAAATGGACATGTTATGAAGATTTTTCCAAATAACCCTAACAAAGGGGTTAAATGGGGTGTCAAAGTTTGTATTAAACATTTTAACGGGTGGTGTGATTTTTTAGAAACTTGGTTAGGATACTTAAAATACAAAATAAATGGACTTGTGTTTCAAAAAAACTCTCCTAAAGGAGTAACATAGGGTGTGAATGTTTGTATGGATTTTTTTATTGGGTGGTGGGAGTGATAATTTTGAAACTTAGCAATAAAACTTAGCAAGGAAATAAATTGCATCCTGGGGAAGGATTTAAGTTACAATTCCTTTAAAAAAAATGCGGACGAAGTCGCGAGCAAAAGCTAGTCTCTCATAAACCCTTTCATTTCGATCGTTCGTAAACGCGCTTGCTCAAATAGGTGAGTTAGGAACAACTCCAGCGTCCTTCGTACTTACCTTATTAGATCAAACGTAAAACGCGCTTGTTCCGTTGTAGTGAGGGCAAGCTTCATTCGTATAATATAAAAAAAACGGGTTGCACTCCGGGAGTGCCGACAGAAGTGAAAACTTATTTTGGCGCGTTAAGAGTTTAGTAATAAATCACTTGAAAATCAGTAATTATGGCGACTGCCAATCAAATACTGAACGAACACAGATGATGCAATATTTTTTGTTCAGAATGTAGATAATATATCAAAGAACCTAACTCAGTCAACTTATCCATACAAAAATAGACTGTAAACATGTGAATTAAGGTTTATAATCAACTGGGGCGAGCGCGGCAGCCGTCTGCGTCTTTAACAAAGAACCTAACTCAGTAAACTTCTCCATACAAAAGTAGACTGTAAACATGTGAATTAAGGTTTATAATCAAATGGGGCGAGCGTCCCCGCACTAGGGCAAGCCTGTATTGTGGGAGACCAGAGGCATAAGATGAAAGATTTCCACAAACTAAATAAACAAGGAGACAAGACACAAGGAGGACAATCCAGGAGAAATAAAATAAATATCTAAAATCTAAAAGAAGAAATCAAAAAACTAAAAGAACACAATAAATAAAGAACACGACCAGCTGTAACTTGTTACGTTTCGACGTTTGTGTGAGTGTGTGTGTGTGTGCGTGTGCGTGTGTGTGTGCGTGTATGCGTGTGTGTTGGAAATTCAACCAACACACATGAAGGGGGGGGGGGTAAGTGGGGAGGGGAGTATAAAAGTTATGCCACAATATAAATAGTATCAGTTATCAGTCCGACAATACAAGAGAAGTCAGACCAGAACTTCCAACAAATTTTCCGTTCCGTCATAGTCTAGCGTGAGAAGCCATTTTCTTTACACCAGCCTATATTTAGCCAATATTTATAGTCAGCTATAATAATATAGCTGACTATAAATATAGACTGAATATTATAATAAATAATATTCCTATTAAGGTATATTGCTTATAGGTATCAATGAAACTCAAATCTAGTCTAATTAAAATAGAACTTCACCAGTTCCTTTAGTCATTAAGAGTTAACAAGTCGATTATCTTTCCATACAAACGTCGAAGGGTGATCACACCACCGTCTGATGATAAACAACCAAAACCAAACGTGATATTAATTTGTCTTGTCATAATCTATGCTTGTATCAATACAGAATTGTAAAAATAATATGGGTTTAAAAGATACAAGACTCAAAAAAATCGTTTTTCATCACTGATTTTAGCGAAATTTTAGGTGTGAATAAATAACAAACGGAGTACGCAAACTAAAAAATTGTTCCAATACAAGCATATATTATTTATTCGAGACCTCAAATAACTTTTAAATAAATACATTCAGTAGTTTTATCATGAGAAACCTTGAGCCAAAGGTCTATTCATAATTTTTACGCAATTGTTTTATTTAGAAATCATAGATTAATCTGATCATATAACTCGAAATTATAATCACGCTATCTCCTTACTGCTCATCTCTATCCTTGGTGCATGTCTATCCTTTTCTCACACTAAGCTAGGTGAAATAGCATGCATTTTAGCTGCGCCCACTAACGAGTTTGTGCCGCTGACTCGTGTATCCTTAATTATGTCGCATATTTCGATCTCGGCAGTAAATCAAAACCGATGGGGTATATAACTAGTATATCAGTCATGTACTCATAATACATGCTCTGCTTACTTTGGGGCTAGGTGATGCTGTTTTTAAATATCGGCAATTTTTTATTTTTTTTAACAAACCATAAATCTCCGGTACATAGAGTCGCGTGACCTCGCTAAACACCTCAGTGTAGTTGAGCAACCCCCGTTATATGACACACAGTTAGGATTGTATCTGGAGATATTGGGTAGAGTACATAAATGGGTAGTAGACATGCACCTTGCGGTAGCGAAACCGTAGATATATTTTTGTTGTATGTTACCTGGTGAGGGTTCCAAACACATGCACTATTTTCCAGCTTAGATCTATTCTACCCTAAACCCTACGATAATGATAAGGAATGATCGAAGTCGTTTACCATCGTCAAGATGTAATAATGCCCAAGATAACGTTGATTGATTAGTAGATTGTCCAACTCGGCATCCGTAACAAAAATAGCGAAGGCAATACAAAAAAGGGTTTTCTTGTCGGAATATTCTTGAAGTGAGGTTAGGAGTTACTGGCAAAAAAAATCAATCAATCAATAAATAACAATAATAATTTCAATTATGAGGTCATGTGTATTTAAAATAAAATTAGCAAATTTAGATTTTAAAATGTCAACAATTATTGGGTTACTAGTGGGGCGAGCGGCCGATGTTGGCTTACAACCCAGTGGCTCATGATGCCAGAATTGAAACTAAAACCATCGGTCACAATTGCAAGTAAGTTGTGGGGGCTGGCGCAGGTGCGGCGCATCAGGGATACGATCCTCTTGCGAACAATTGAGTTCATGTCATCGACATGTGCATCTGCAAACATTCTCGATTTGTATTTTTGAATATTTTTATGTAACGAATAAACTTAAAAGGACCGATTTGAAAAGTTATTTTAACGTTGGAAAGCTACGCTATCTCGGGTGACATAGGCTACTTTTTATCCCGGGAAATATGGTTTGTCCCGGGAAAAATCTTGAACGCGGACGAAGGTGCGCGCGTACAGCTAGTTTTAAAGAAACTTGAAACTACAAACTTGAGTTATGGCCTAACAAGTTTAGAAAAGCTGAGATTGCATAACGTGCCTGCCGAAGTAAAATTATCATAGGTATTCGATTAGCCTAGTATTCTTAGTATTCTATTAGTATTCTATTTGCCTACTAGCTATCACCCTTGGCTTCATATGTTTACAATTTATACTGACATTTAATTTTATGACATGCATTTGATATATGTATTGATGTCAGATTGTCACTATGAATTGAATTAGATTTCAAATTTTGAAAATGGATTCAAAATGGATATCGAAACTGATGATGAAACTGATATACAGTGTACTCAAGAATATTTAGTGGTGACCGGATAATCAGAGTCAACTCGGAAGTGACGATGATACACCGGACATTCTCCTACTATTCAAGACATCACTAGGGTAGTGTAGAACGGAATAGTGATTCCAAACGACACCACCGGTGGTTCCGTTCTGGTGATGTCGAGTGGAATGAACCAAATAATTATACAGATTAGTTTTGCTAAATCACGAAGAAACACAAAACTTTAATTCCTATTATTCACACCCGAGTTATTAACGCTAGCTTTATTTGAAATCACCAAAGCTACAAATCAAACGTGAAATAACTCGGGAAAAATAAATAATATAAGAGCACAATGTTTACTTCGCAAAACGGCTAAAAATAATCATGACTAAGCTCTAATCTACTTCTTTTCTTCCTATAATGACATCTGTCTTGTCGACAATTTTGCCAGTGTCAAGTGTTTATTAATTAATAAATTCATAGTCAATGGTCAACTGTCAATCAGAAACGTCACCGCGGAATGACCGTCTCAAACTTTCTCGGGATTCCTCGTGTTTTAAATCACATTGCACCATAATACACTTATATTTCAATTGTCCATACTTGTCCTATGTAGTCACAATTTATGCCTTAAAATTCCGCTAAGATTACTGAATAAACAGCCAATAAAACAAGAAAAGAATATTAATTTAGAAGTACTATGTTACTTCATGAAATGACAAACGAAGAATCCTAATCTTTTTATACGCTTTATATTAGCTTCACTTGTATGTATGTTTGTATGTTTGTAACCGACTCCTTAGGACGCGATTTTGACCCACTTTAAACGGCCAGATTTCATTCAAATTTTGCACACCTGTCAAAGACCGACGACAATGAAATAATACGAATAAAAATTAAAAAAAAAAAAAAAAAAAAAGATTATCCTAAAACTAAAAATTAGAAAATAAATGGTTAATAAGCTTACAGCCGGCCCGATGGTAAGCGGTTACCGAAGCTTATTAACGCCTGCCACACTAGGAGCATCACATCCTTGTTGCCGACCATTGAGATACCTATTAACTCCAAATAGACAAAATAATGCTGATCTATTACGACTTTGTGGCTAATTCAACAAAACAAAACCATTTGACATTGGCACAATTGTCATTATAGGAAGAATAAATAATAATTAAAAAAATCTAATAAACACGCTTTATATAGAAAACCAAACTAAAAAATAGAAAATAAATTTTAATAAATGTAAGTAAGAACAAATGTTATAATTAAAAAAAGCGTGCGTAATACACTTTTAATTCAATTTTCCACAATTGTTCCAAAAAGTCACAACTAATTTAATAAAAAATCGCTAGGATTAATACATTTTTTTTACACGAGAAAACTAATTAATTTAGAAGATGTATGCTACTTCCTCAAATGTCTAATGTCCGGTTTATTAGTAGTTTTGGTGTTTTTATTTAAATAGAGCTAAACAATGTAAACACTTGATATTGGCAACATTATTGCTATGACACATGGCATTAACTGATTCAATTCAATTCAAAAACGAATTGGATTCTTCGTCTGTCATTTCATGGAGTAACATAGCTCTGCTAATTTAATATTTTTTCCCGTTTTATTGCATGTTTTATTCAGTAATCTTGGCGGAATTTTAATGAATAAATTGTGACTACAGAACGGGTATTGATAATTGAATTATATTGTGTATTGTGGTGCAATGTGATTTAAACGACGAGGAATCCCAAGAAAATTCTAGACGCCATTCCGTGATTACAATTGACCTTCGACTAAGACTCTAATACCAAACAAACTGACTATAAACACTATAAACTAGAAACACTTGACACTGGCAAAATTGACATTAGTATGTCACAGGCCATTAACAAAGAACAAGAAGAAGACGAATTCTGCGCTTTATATGCATATATTTATGTCTAGTGACTGAGAATGGGTTCATCTGACCGATCTGTCAGGAGGCACTTTCAAAGCATCAGTTTCAGCTTAAATTCAATTCAAAAAATTTATTAATTCTATTAATATTATAAATCTCTTAATCTGGTTTAGTAGCGGGAGACATATTTAAATAAATTGCAAAACGCAACGATTACGCGTTATATATTTTCATGTTGCGCCATCTAGTCAATAAATAAATAATAATAATAATGCCAGACATTTCACACAGCATCACCTGGCCCCAAAGTAAGCAGAGCTTGTGTTATGGGTACGACATGTCTGATATACTACTTATATACTTTTTTTTGTAAATACATACATACATAGTATACATTGTAACACCCAGACCCGAGATAAATGCTTGCAGATCATACAAACATTTATCCCACGGCGGGAATCAAACCCGCAACCTTTTGCGTATTATTATTATTATTATTAAGCCCGTGATGTCCCACTGCAGGGCAATGGCCTCCCTTCCTTTTCTCCAATCGTCCCTGTCTAAAGCCATTGTGGGCCAATCCTTAAGATGAGCGTCTAACTCGTCCCTCCATCTTCGCCGCGGTCTGCCGCGAGGTCGTTTTCCGTTCAGGGGTGTCCACTCTGTGGTGGCTTTAGCCCAGAACGCATCTGACATGCGGCAAACGTGGACTGCCCAGTCCCACTTCAATTTCCCTACTTGCTGTCCGACATCCGCGATTTGAGTTTTGGAACGCAGTGTACTATTTCGGACACTTACTATTAGACATTTAATATTTGGCTTTTGCGTATATGATATGATATTATAATGATAAAAAATAATGACGTTTCACACATAGATCTCCATTGTAAGCATAGCTTGTGCAAATATAGAGTATTTCCTCTTGATCTGATCTAGTTTAAAATATTTTAAATTAATTGTTTATTCTGTACAATTCTGTAAACAAAGGTTTAAATCAGTTATTGGACCGTAAACGTAACGATATTAAAATATTCTGCACTCACAGCGGCATTAATTGAAATTCAACTAGTTTCCCATACGCGGTATTCAATGGCTTTTGTTCTGCGTGCCTTTGATCGTTGGTAATGAAATGCCGAAACGATTTCAAAGGTTTCAATGCTATGTATTCAATACAAGCTCTTTCAATGTAGCGCTAGTGAAATTATTTCCGCGTAACGTCTTGCAAATCTCACCTGCAGCATTGGATACGATGAAACGAGATGTACGGTTGAATTTCAAAAATTATTTTGTACCAACTTCGTAAACTAAATTTTTAGGATTGTATAAAGAAAAATATATCCCATATAAGATCCCGATCTCTCCCCTCACGGTCAGTTTTTCTATCTGTCTATATATCAAATCCTACGGCTTATTGGAGCTGTACAAATCAAATAATTGCGTTTTAAAAACTAAAAAGAAAACAACTTCATTTATTGGTAAATTTGAAATTTCGTTCACATGGATGACATATTTATTCCAGCTATTTAGATTTAAAAACGAAACTATCGAACCGATGGTGATGAAATGTATATGGCATCAATCGGAAAGTAAATATCCTTTCACATATATATATTTTTTGTAATATGTTCATAAATGTTAAATTAGGAAGTAACTTCATAAAAAGTAGAGTTATAATAATAATAATAATATATTTATTTAATAAGACAACAGGGTCCAGATGGTTAGTAAAACTTAAAGTTAGGGGTTAGTACTTAATGACTTGATATTAAAGGATAAGATAATATTTATTTACCAAATAAATTTCACATACATTTTACAAGACTAAAAGAGATTTTGTCCTCTGGGTGAGCTTCCACATCAGAGGACATTCAAAGTTGTTTGCAATAACTTGCAGAATGCCGTTGCTGCTCCCACGCATTCTACTGAGCAGTGAGGCAGTCTTTTTCCGCCAGATGGCGTCAAAAGTGTCTGTCCGTGCATCGGCGAACATGCCTGACGCACTGCAGAAGCGCGAAAGCCGCAACAGCGTCCTGAAAGCATTATTTTATTGGACTCTTCCAAGTTATGCAAATTGGAATCCTGCTCCTTTTTTTGAAGTCTGAAAAATTGGGCCTTAATACCTTATGCTACATTGTTGACGATCGCCAGTAAATCAAAGCCTATGAGTACCTACTTACTTGGCGTTGACTTAAAATCATGAAATTTAGCAAGCATGAAGAAGCAAGATGAGACCTTGCTTTTTGCTTACAGTACAAGTAAACAAGGGAACCGAAAACAAATCATGGTTACATTACATAAGATAATTGTTTGCGATTACAAACTTACATGATCGTGACGTACATATTTGTATACTGATTTATGGGAACATTTTTTCTACTACAAAGTTAATTATCCTTCAATTCAGTTAATCTTTGACTGGACTGTCAGCTCAGCTGGTGCTTTGCCTTCTGCGCTGTAGGTTATCGTTTCGATTCCCTCTCAGAATAAACATTTTTGTGATGAACATAGGTGTTTTTTGTGTCTAGGTGTTATAATTAAATTGTGTTATGTACGTGTGTAAAAACATGTAAGTATTACATCAGTCTTCTGAGGGGCGATTATGTATTTTTGATACTATCAAAACATTGATACTAGGTAATCGCTTTTAGTGAACTTTTGATGAATTAATATTACAGAAGGTAAATGTTGATTGTCATACATGCTGTCATATGAATAGAATCCTCAGATCAAATAAATATGAAGAGAGAACGCTGCCTGACGGAAATGCCGCAATTAACCAAAATAAAGTTTCAAAATCGTGCTTCTGTGTGTAAATACCCTTGCACACACATACAACGAAATCGTGCTCCTTGCTCTTAGTACATACATGTCACGTCGGCTTCAATAAAGATCGTTCAAAAACTTCGCGCCAAGTGCGTTCGATGTCGTTTTACAAAATAACCTAAAAACTTTTATATTCAATTAATAGTGTTATTTCAAGTAAAACACTTTTTTGCTATTTGATTCTGGGACTTTTTTTTGGAACGTCAATAGACGAAGACATGACAGAGTACTTATAGTACAAGTGTGTATGCTTATACAAAGAGCAATGAGCACGGTTTGGGTAGATGTGTTGTACGTGAGTGCGTGTATTTACACAGAGGAGCATGGTTTTGAGGCTTCACTTTGGATTCATGCCTATATATTTATTTGGTCTGAGATAGAAACCAACCGTAAGTAAAAGTAATCTATCTTGTCACAACTGGTTCCAATTACAATCAAACTAATGACTGAAATTATGCCGATTGCTAATCGAAACTGATAGACTGATTGACTTTCAATAGTTTCATAACCCCACTGCACTGGTCATCATAATATGTACAAGCAATGCTTAGTTTTGGGCTAAATGGTTTTGTGTGCTTTTATTTTATCTTTTTCTTAGAGCAATGTTTGGTGCTAAAATACGAGTAGTCTATGATGGTTTAGTTGACCTGAATTAGACCGATGGTAATGTAACCATGGGGGAAAAAGTAGGTAGGTAGATAGGTACGGTAACCCTCTCAGGCACCTATTTTGCAATTGACTGTTTTATTTTTGCGAGGATTTAGCACCTACATTCACCTAGCATGAAAGAGGATTCAAAGTGGTTCTTCTTCTCTTCCTTTTGGTTGACTTATGTGGTTGTGCTTTCTATAATTTTGCGGACAATATTTAATTGTCACGATAATAGGTTTGAGCAAATTCAATGTTGGTTGGTTTATTGGAGGGAGGTTATAAATGTTTCAAAAATGTTTTCAATGGTTGTTTCAATAAGCAAAAAGAATACGAACATCACAATAGACAAAGACAACACAAATCTATACCTATAAAAGAGCTTAACCTGACTGACTGACTGACTGATTCAGCATCGCGGAGCCGAAACCGCTGAAGCTAGAAAGCTGAAATTTCGAAGGTAGCTTCCTTTTATAGCAAAACCACCCACTAGAGCCCACTAAAGGTTTTTTGAAATTCAAGCCCTAAGAGGGTGAAAAGGGGTGAAAACGAATGTATGAAACTTTTTAACGCGTAGTGCGATTTGCTTGAAACATGATTTGAATAATTAAAATGCAAAATAAATGGACACGTGTTTCAGGATTTTTCAAAATAATTCTAACAAAGGGGTAAAATGGGGTGTCAAAGTTTGTATAGGAACTTTTTAACGGGTGGTGTGATTTCTTTGAAACTTGGTTTGGATACTTAAAATGCAAAATAAATGGACACGTATTTAAGGATTTTTCAAAATAACGCTCATAAAGGAGTAAAATGGGGTGTGAATGTTTGTATTGAAACGATTAACTGCATAAAAAAATGCGGACGATGTCGCGAGCAACAGCTAGTCATTATATAAATAATAAGTATACAAAGATATGTAATACTCGTATATACTGGATTTCAATTTTATTATGACTTTATTATTGATAGGAATGCATGGCCTCATGTTGCTCTGCCCTCAGACAGTTAACTGACAGATTTGATATGTATAATTAACTGTAATCTTGTATTAGTAGCACTAAGACTAGGACTAGGAGTTTTTTTGACTATTCTTCTCGGACTTGGGCTAGGAGGAATTGGCAACTATACTTTGACTGTATTTTACTATATTGTGATATTTTTAATTTTTATGAATATGAATTTTTGCTATGAATATTGCATGCTATGATTTTTTTGTTAAACATTGCATGAAATAACAAAGCTCATATAAATTAATCGGGGTTTCTTATTTATTGGATAATTTTAGCGAAATTTGAATCCATAATTTGTGACATCTTAGCACATATGTTGATAATTGATGTATATGTGATATATGTTGCTTTGTGATTTGATATCCACAAATATTCTAGACGGTAATTTAGCTATGACTTTTGAAAATAGTCAAATGAAGATAATCAAACAAAACGATCACTTGACATTGGCAAATTGTCACCAAGACAGTTGCCATTTGTAATATATTTAAATAACAATACACATTAGGTATTAATTTTCAAAATAATTTCACGGCGCCTGGTAGAAAGATCTGGCCCAGCGTATTTGTATTGTAATTCAACGTGGCAAAGCCGCCAGTGTTTTGGAGACATTGCCCTGGCAGTGATCAGTAAAGCTATATATAGACTGTTTTAAAGGGTCCTTAGATAACTCAACTGTGTCACATGTATTTTGTATCATTGTATATTATTCTGTACATTTCCTTAAATATTTAAGAGAAAGGTACAAAATTGTTCATCGTTTATTACATCGTTCCTGGTACAAGATAGCGCCCTCTCGAGTCTCCAAGTAGTACCTAGTTAGGTACATCACACTCTCCCCTTTAATAAAAAACAGTATTTTATACACATCACAACCTCTGGATAACTTAAACAACTCCGACTAACTTATACAAAACTTTAAAATTGTTATTACAACAATTTATATATATACATTGTTCTACATCGCAGTGTCGCAGAAACAGTGTCGGTGCCTCCATCGACAAAATAATACGTGAGTAGTACGTCTTCACATTTTGATAAACACGGGCTTTAGCCCGTGTTTATCAAAATGTGAAGAACAACTCTCGAAAGTTTTGAAAGTGAAACAGTCAAAGTTCCTTAATTTCAATTTACTTTTGTAACAGGAAACCAGGAAAGCGCGCGTTTGATTTGACCAATGAGCTCGCGCTGTGGTAGAGTTGGTAG
The DNA here is from genome assembly GCA_948098915.1 of Lampropteryx suffumata. Lineage (NCBI taxonomy): Eukaryota > Metazoa > Arthropoda > Insecta > Lepidoptera > Geometridae > Lampropteryx > Lampropteryx suffumata. Next base: position 5,321,257 of record OX402566.1, on the reverse strand, counting down.
TCAGACGGTACTTAACCATTTTCCGAGAGGTTGGTATTATCACTGTTGGTGTTTGCGTGTGTGTGACGAGAAATAAAAAAGGAGAACGCATCAGATGTGCGCTTAACCAACACTGTTGTGATTAAAGTGTGCTGTTATAAAAAAAAACAAGATATAATGTTAATGTTGCTTATTACAAAGGTGTGACAAATGTTACACATCATAAGCGCCTACTGTAAGGCTTGCCCGTTTTTTATTTAAATTCTTTAGATGATTTCAATAATCTTTCTAACGCTTAATTTTACGTGGGTTTTTGCCTTCTCATTTCCAATGTATTTAAATAACACACAACATTAATTACATTTTAAATTTAAATTTTAACTTTTGGAGTCGAGACCCTGGGCCCGTGGGGAACTGGAGCTTACCGCGTTTTTATAATTATTTACCGGCGTCTGGTAGATACATTAGTGACCCAAGAGCTGGCTCTTATCTGGCTCACCGTATTAGCATTGCCATTCAACGTGGCAATGCTGCCAGTATATTGGGAACGCGGCATGTGTTACAATCAACATCAACCTTCCGTAATACGAATTTATCAATAATAACTGAAAGCTCTTTTGCTGTTTTGTTTTGATAGTATCAGAATTATATAATCGCCCGACTGGTCTTAGTGCTTTTTTGTATGATCCTTCGTATAACTAGCTTACCTACGAAAAACTAATACAAGATTATAGTAGTTTATACATTGCAAATCTGTCAGTTAACTGTCTTAGGGCAGAGCAACATGAGGCCATGCATTCTTATCAATAATATAGTAATTTATATTATAATACACTTTCATCACAAGAATACCCTTTAATACTACACAACGCTAATAGCGTTATATATAGAAGAAAATTATGAGAATAACCTAATTTAAATTTATGTATGATTATGTAACTTGTCACAACCAATGTTTATCAGTTTCGATTGGCATAATTTCAATTATTATTTTGATTGTAATTGGAGCCAGTTTTGACAAGGATTACTATTACGTACGTTCGGTTTCTATCTCAGACCAAATAGATATTTAGAGACGAGGGCCGTGAATAACCTAAGTGAAGCCTCAAAACCATGTTCCTCTGTGTAAATATCAAATCAAATCAAAATCAAATCAAATCAAATACATTTATTTGCAACACACATATATGCAAACATGGAATAAGTAAATAAAATAAACATAAAAAAAAACAATGAAATAATATAAACGTTGGCTTAGTTGCGCCTAATGGCGCAGAGTAACACTAAGCTGAGACTGGTCCTTTTTGGCATATCGACTACACAGACCTTCTTGCACCTACCCTGCTTCTTAACTACTTTGTGTGTTTGCTATAATTCGTGTACATATTTTATTTTTATTTTTCTTTTAGTGTTAGTAGTTAAGTTTAGTATATAATTTTGTACCTTATATTGTGTCTGTGTAATGTTGTGTCAAATAAAGTTTTTATCTATCTATCTATCTATCTAGTTGCAAAAAGGTTCCAACTCAGCGTGTGCAGGTAATACACGCACCCACGCTCACACATCCAACCAAACTGTGCTCCTTCCTCGTATATATCGCATGGATATACTAAGAGGAAGGAGCACTACATACTTGTATTAATACATACATTAATACTACATACATATTAAGTATTTTTTCATGTCGTTGTCCAGAAAACATTTTACAAAAAAAAACATTAACATAATTCGTGACAAAAAGTGTCACATAAATTATTTATTATGGTTGATCGCGGTGCTCCGTCTTAATATTTATTTGGTCTCAGGTTTCTATTCATATGCCAGCATGTATGACAATCAACATCGACCTTTCGTAATACCAATTCATTAATAGTAACAGAAAGCGATTAGTATCAAAGTTTTGATAGTATCAGAATTCCATAATCGCCCCGCAGTTGTCATAAACTATGTTGGATTATGGATTAACGCAATCCCAACGTATAAAGGACAGAGAGGTCATTATGTTTATTATGAACACACCCAATCGATATTTTTATCTATCGTTTCCATTATCAGATTTATCAACAGATAAGCTGTTGACTTCCAGTTAATAATGCGAGCCGACTATGTGACGCAGTTATCAAAGTAATATTTCATAACTAGCTTCTTCCCGCGGATTTGCTCGCGTACATAATTAAAAAGTAGCCCATTTTTCAATCCAGGTTCACATCTATAATAAATACCAAGTTTTAACCAATTAAGTCCAGTTATTAATAAATAAATCAATATTGGTGGACAATGCACACAACACCATCTAGCCTCAAATAAGTATAACTTGTGTTATGGTGACAAGATTACTGATAGAATACTTAATATTATAAATGCATACCTATGATATTTTATAACACCCAGACACAGAACAAACATCTATGCTGATCACACAAATGTTTATCCTCGGAAGGAAGCAAACCCTCTACCTACAGCGCAGAAGGCAGAGCTACTACCAACTGAGCTGACCGGCCAGTCCATTATTTCATGTCTAAAAAAATATCAAAAAATCTATATATACACAAACTTTCATATATATTAAACGATAAGATAGTAGTATTAATACCACCAATATTTTTTCAAAGTCTTTAAATAATTGGGGGTTAGTCAGCAGGGGGAGTAACAGAGGAACTAGCAATAGAGAAGGAAAACTTGAAACAAGCCCGGCTCGGTGCCAGCCGTTATGCACCTGCAACCAAACCGACACCGCATGTACTGATTCTTCTTTCCTGCGGGTTTTGTCGGCAAGCGAGATAGGTTAGTGTGGGTACCTGGGAAGGCCTGCGCTATCAAACAGAATTCCTGGCAGAGTGACGTCAGTTGAGAAGAAACTTCGCCCATCTCAGCTTGCTGGAGTGGATCCATGAACGAAAGGTTTCAATTACAATTAACTGCTCTGTAACTTTACTGACGACACTTAAATCATCTTCAACAGATGACCAAAGGCCAATGATGATGACCACCAATAAAGTTAACGCAAACGCTGTAGTTAAAGTATAAATGTTCACATTGAGCATACATCATACTGTGACTGGAGGTTGCTGTTTTGATCCCTGCATCGGGACAAATGTTTATAAGTTATAAGTAGTTTTTAGTTTTATAAGTAGTATGTCAGTCATGTTAACATAACACAAGCTCTGCTAAATTTGGGTCTAGATAGTGCTGTGTGAAATGTCTAGCATTTTTTATTTATTATTAACTAGCTGTCCGCGCGCAGCTTCGTCTGCGTTGAAGATTTTTCCCGGGACAAAAAGTAGCCTATGTCACCCGGGGATAGTGTAGCTTTCCAACGGTAAACGAATTTTTCAAATCAAATTCAAATCGGTCCAGTAGTTTCGGAGCCTATTCAATACAAACAAACAAACAAACAATCAAATCTTTCCTTTTTATAATACCATAGTATAGAAAAACCTCAAAACACTAAGTTATGGCGATAATAGCCCTGAATCGGTTTGTTTGCTGGACTATCCAAAATTTTGTAAAAGAGGTACCGATTTTGTTTGCACCAAAGTCTAAGTGAATTATAGAAAAATTTTGAAATTACATTAAAACATGTATTATTTCTATATAATTTTCATATATTTCAGCAATATGTCCGCCCAGTATAATAAAAATAATATTTTTAAGCATACCTAATTATAAAATTATCCAGTTCGAAGGTATAACTTACACCTTCGATTAATTCATTTATATTCATTCTTCATTTTAATTTGTTTAGGTATTAGGCATGGCACGCATTAACTTTTTTAATTTTTATCCATCATCAGACTAACTCGCTGTCACCTTACTATGTCATGCGGTATGCCTAGTCTTAGCTCAATCGTCCTATTTATTGAGGAGTTTCCGTTGAACAACAATCTGGAGTAATCATCAAATCAGCTTCAGATCTGCAGCTGTCACCGTAATTACATACCTAGCCTACGTTTGCCATATGTGCAATGTTTTAATCAAAAAAATACGAAATAAACTTCACAAACAGAAATATTTCAAAATAAATCAATCTCGTTTTAAAGTAATGAAACAAAGAATAGCGAATGAAAGCTCAAATTCAAATGGCTTAGTTTTTACGTTGTACCTTACAAACTATACTTTCTAGAATAAAAATAAAAATGTTTTTAGAATGTACAAACAATGCACTTTTATATAACACCAGCTGTTGCTCGCTACTTCGTCCGCATTTTTTATGAAAGGAGTTGTAGCATAAATCCTGCCCCAGGATGCAATTTATCTCCTTGCCAAATTGTATTGATGAGTTTCAAACCAATCACATGACCACCCATTAACAAGATTCCTTACAATCATTCACTCACACCTATTTTACACTTTTATGAGGGTTATTTTGAAAAATCCTGACACTCGTATCCATTTATTTCGCATTTTAAGTATCCAAACCAAGTTTCTAAGAAATTCAACCACCCGTTAAAAAGTTCCCATACAAAATTTGACACCCCATTTTACCCCTTTGTTGTTATTTTGGAAAATCCATAAACACGTTTCTTTTTTTATTTTTATTTATTTTGCATTTTATTTATTCATTTCAAGTTTCAAAAAAATCGCACCACGCGTTAAAAAGTTTCATTAATTTGTTTTCACTCCTGTTCACCCTCTTAGGGGTTGAATTTCAAAAGAAGAATTTCTTAGGGTTTTTCTGTAAAAGGAGCTACCTTCCAAATTTCAGCTTTTTAGCTTCTGCAGTTTCAGCTCGGCGATGATGAATCAGTCAGACAGGTTAAACTATTTTATAGGTATAGATTACATTTGTATCATTTATATTGTGAGCAGTTACCTAAGTATGGTTACATAATAAGTACTTTAGAGTAAAAATATATATTATTTTTCCTATTGTAACACTTAGCTCTAAGATAATTACCATAGATTTATTTTTAACTTATTTATTGAAATTTATTTATTTGTTTTTCCTTCCATTTAAAACCTTTACAAACCCTAGTTCAATTTAGTCCAAAATGATACTAACTCATTTCTCAGTTCCAATCTATTCACATGCCAAATTTCAACAGACCGGATCAACCAACGGTTGGAAAGTTATCGTTGAACAAGCAATCATACAAACATACAAAGCCAAATTCTCCAAGATGCCAATCATCCTTTACTCGCTTCGCTCGCTCGCTCGATAAATAACAATAGTCTGTTCCCCTCGTGGTTCTCCTTCGGCATAATCCGTTCCCCAGTTCATAATAAACTTTTTCCCAACAATATCACAATTCACTGTCATTATACAATGTAAATACCTGCGTTGTATCACAGTTAATTCAATTTCGCAAGCTGTTTCCGAGCGGGCCATGTTGTTAATTAGTTTTAGCTTATAATTTCAGAACTTATTTAATACCTACCTGAGCATATTAATAGGTAAAATAGAGTAGTTGGTGTAGTCATAGTGTAGTAAATCCAGAGGCCGAGAACGACGAGTACGATGTCTTAGCCAAAAGGGGCTCGGAACTGCGACCTGCAGGACCGGAGCCAATAATCCCCCTTCCCTACCAGCCAGGCATGATCATGAATCTGCCAACGACCAACCAAGCTATATCAAAATCACTGGGCTAGTATGGAAGGCTACGGGCAGTCGAAGGAGGCTTCCCTGGATCTAAATCCTAGATACTCCTCAATTTATTAATTAATATTCCACAGTGACGTTGATATTGAATTATTACTGTATTATTATCTGACTTTTTTAAATAAATATTCTTAGAAAATATTGTACACCATTTACAAATGGTAGCATAGCGAACTTAGTAAATAAATGAAACCTGTAATTTACCTATGTTCCACAATAAAGAAATTATGTATTATGCAATTTCCGCAGCTCCACGTTGTCACCAGAGGCGACGCATTGGCTGATAGAACCGCGGAAAAAAACTGCGTTTTGCGACGTAATTAACCGCAATTTACGTTACGATATTATTATAATATCGCCGCTGAATAATCCGCGGTGAGCTAAAATCCCTAAAATTCCTGCCCTGGCTTTTTACTTATACTTATCAGAAGGAAATCTATTTAATGTACGACTAGGTTCAATCCCATGACCTTAGGATCGGAAGACACGCATGTTATCAATATACCAGTGCTCTCTATCTCCTACTAAAACAGGTTGGGCCTTAACTGTGTGTGCAGTTTTAATATTACATTAAAACAGTCTTATTTATTTTATTATCTTTTTAAAAACTACAACGAACGTGAATTTTATGACTTAAAAATAATGTTGTCTAAGTGACTTCCATTGGATTCACGAAAATCTTGAAGTCGTAGTTGCATATTCTCGAAAACTGCGACACGTTGCTCTCGGAATAGCGTTGATTTCCCGGATGATGTTTTCTTTCAGCTGCTCTAAAGTGGTCAGATTATTATAATAGACTCTTGAGTTAGGTAACCCCAGAGGAAATAATCATTTGGAGTGAGATCATTCTGTGGGGGATTTAAAGATAAATATGCCGATCTTGATAAGGCCTACATATTTGAGCCTTTAGGAGTGAGGAGTGGGGAACGTTAACATTGCGTTTTTAAAATTATTATACGGCGTCTGGTCAGAGTCAGCTCTTGGGTCACACAATGTATCTACATTGCGTGACCCAAGAGCTGACTCTTATCTGGCTCAGCATATTAGCATTGCCATTGAACGTGGTAATAGCGTGGTAATAGTGTTTTGGGAACACTTAACTCTGGCAGTGATCTGGATTAGTCGATATATCTATGGATCGTTTTAAACGATCCTTAGATAGCTCAACTGTTTCAGATGTATATTATAGTTTTGTATATTATTCTGTACATTTCTGAAATTATTGAAATGATTTGATTATTGAAAATGTTACGAGGTACTTTCATTAGCTAATACAAACATCAAATTATATTCATAAACTAGCGACCCGCCCCGGCTTCGCACGGGTGCAATGCTGATACTAATTATACTACAGAATAGTTATCCCTAAGAGATAGACCATCGCGGACTTTTTTGTAAACCTTTTTAAGGTGAACAATACTGTAGTACATTATTTTGATCTATCTCGTAAGGTTCTGTCAGGTTTACAATGTAAGCGCAAAAAAATAAGATTATATACGACACCACATTAGAAACCTCTAAAATTATCAATGTTTCTCTACTAAATTATGCATGTATTATACATATAAACCTTCCTCTTGAAATACTCTATCTAGTTAAAAAACTGCATCAAAATCCGTTGCGTAATTTTAAAGATCTAAGCATACATAGGGACAGACAGACAGCGGGAAGCGACTTTGTTTTATACAATGTAGTAATGATGTACAGAATACATTTTCAGTAATTAATACAACACAACCCGTAGGTACTTAGGTACTTATTTCCAGAACTAGTAAGTTTCAACGCTGAATAAATAATGAATGCTGGACATGCACACAGCATCATCTAGCCCCAAAGTAAGCAGAGCTTGTGTTATGGGAATCACATTACTAATTATTTTCATTTTTAAATACATTTTTTACACATAACATACACACAGAAAACAAAGACCCGAGACAAATATTTGCAGATCATACAAACTTTTGTCCCTAGAACCCACTAGAACCCAAAACCTCCTGAGTCTCAGGCGGGCCTGCGCCCACTGCGCCACAAAGGTCGTCAATTATATATCTTATCAATAAAAGGCGATGTGTGTATGTATGTATGTTCCCGATAGACTCCGAAACGGCTGGACCAATTTTGATGAAGTTTTGAGGAAATTTTCAGATTGGCCTAGCGGGTGATCCTGTGAAGTTTGGTAGTGATCGGATCAAAAAATCTTTTATTTATTTTTGCATCAATCAAATTTGTTATTTATAGATGGTATCTTAGGAACGGACATAGGCGAAGCTAGTATATATATGAAATATTTCTGGACAGTTGACATTATAGTCCCAAAGAAAGCTATTTACTATAGGAACCAGATGAGTGATACAATAATTAAGTACGAGTATGTAGGTATTTATAAGTCTGTAAATATATTCATGTGGATACTTGATAATACTCAGACTCAATAAACGCCAAACATTCAAAATACGACCTGATACGCAGAAGGTTGCGAGTTCGATTCCCGCTGCGGGACAAATTTTTGTTTGATCTGCAAGTATTTGTCTCGGGTCTAGGTGTTTCTATGTTTAATACGTATGTATTTGCAAAAAATGGCTACTAGTGGCTCTGTGAGCTGTAGATCTCGCGAACATTTTTCAAAATGTCTGAAATATAACTATTTTTACGTTTTAAACCGCCATAGCTCCGCCATTTTGAAAAAAATCCAAAAACTGAATCGACAAAAAATGTTTATATAGTTATAGAACCTGCCCACAAAATTACAAGAATCGGTTGAGAAGTGCAACCTGTAGAGAAGAATATCCGGACAGACGCCGCGCCGGACGGACAGATCCACGAAAGCATTTTCGCCTAAGCTGAAACGGAGACACTCACTCGCGCTTCGCGTTCGCTCGGTCAATGAGTAGTTTATCAGTCATGTGGTACCCATAACACAATCTCATCTGACTTTGGGACAGATGATGCTGTGTGAAATGACCAGCATTATTTATTTAAAACTTATTTAGAGGTAGGTAATCCCCTTAAACCTTTTGATGTTGATATTATACCACAACGGAAAAACACGAGCGTTTTCCATTTAAACGATCGACTGTTTTTAACGAAGTGTCAAAATGTCGAGACCTTTGTAAACATTGAAGCGAGTTCGGTGAAATATATGTATGAAAACAAAAAGGCGAGACTGGGTTTTAATATGTTTGTGACCAAAGGACAGACAAAAATGTTTCTTTACGATTTGCGCAGCTCCGTTGGTGGTAGGTCTGCCTTCTCCGCTGTAGGTTGTCGGTACGATTCCCTCTCAGGAACACTTGTGTGATGAACATAGATGTTGTTGGTCTATGTCTCTTCTAGTAGCGGAGTGAATGTCGCAGGACTCTGTTATTTATTCTGTGCTATTATAATTAGATTTGACATTGTGTAGTTATTGGACATGGTATATTGATTGACGAATTTTTATATATTTTTTGGATTGACCTTATGTAATTTGAATTTATTAATTGAAGAATTTTATTGTGAAATTATTTGACAATGTATATTGATTAACAAGTTTTTTATTATATTTCTTTCATTTGGTTTACGTTTTCTTTTTTTTTACATTTTGACATTTGGTTTGACATTATGTAGTTCGAAGAATTTTATGTAAATATGTAACTTTTAATTTTTTACTTCATATTTATTTATATTATCTAGGTCTGACAAATGGTATGATATTTAAATAATTAAATTGATTTTTATCCTATTTTTTTACACTATTGCATTAGGGGCCCCTGTAAAAATAGTGTAAGTACTTTTTATAAATAAATAAATGTCTAGGTGTTATAATGTATCATAAGTACTCGTATGTGTTTAAAAAAAAAATGTGTAAATTCACAAGGACCACTTTGAATAGTCTTCTTACATGCTAATGAATCTAGGTGCCGGTTCCTCTTAACCCCAGTTCAAGAAGAATCCCGCAAGAAACTCGTCTGGTCGTAACACTTTTTTGTATGATCCTTGCCAATTTTGCTACGGAGTCGAGTTGGAGCAGAGTCATCCCAAGTTTTTTTGTCTTCTAAATACAAGTGTTCTGATATTTTATAATATATTTTAAAAGACAGTTTCTGTTTTATTACGTTTTTAAATTTGCCAAATGACAAATCTAACACGTCGCTTGGGACTTTGTTGTAGAATTAGTCTTACCATTTACAAACTATGCATTGTTTGGGGTTAGATGGTGTTGTGCCCACGAATAGGTATATTAGGTCCTTACATATCAAGTTGGCGTTTCATACGGAAAAGGCACAATAACCCATTTTAATAACTTAAATATTTAATCAATGAAAAAGAAAGAAAATATTTATTTGACACACATGAAGAAGAAAAAAAAGGAGTAAATGCAAATAATTAAATAGCTCAACACTAATCGCAAATTAGTGTACTACCATTTTTTATACCTTTGCAAATAAAAATGTGTGGGTAAAAATCTATGAACGTGGTTTTGACTGCGCGATTTATTTTTTCCTTCAAGAATTCAGCCGAATTCCGGAAGAAATGATAATCATTTGGAGCAAGGTTCGGGGAGTATGGTGGGTGCCCACCGTACTCCCCGAGCATGGGGTGCTAAATAAATAATTAACTAAATTCAAAACCTAACCTAAAGTTTTAAATACATTTGAATTAGGAATTTTCTCTATATTTGAGATCAATGTGGCCAGTTCGCCATAACAATTTGTTGTGTAAGTATAACCTTGTATAACTTTATATACCTTATTTTTTTTAGTTCTAGTCAGCTTTGACAAACATGAAACCCTCCTTTCGAATGTTTATGATGTTGTAATACTATTTTAATACAATATTAGTTGTACAGCGAGTACCATCTCTAAGACATTTTAATCCTTTCTCTAGACTGATTCGACATAAAGCGTAAGTACATAAAGGGTAGTCTTGTAGTCGTGCCTCCCACTGTCTGTCTGACCCTATGTATGCTTAGATCTTTAAAACTACGCAACGGATTTTAATGCGGTTTTTTTTAACAGAATGACGGTAAATTATTGATAAGAAAGCATAGCCTTATGTTGCTGTATAAAATAATAATAATATAAATTTAATTTCAGGCAACAAAATCATGTGCATAAAATACAATGACAGCCCATAGAAAATCAATATCTTATAGACTAACATATTTACATATAAACTTATGAACTACACAGAAAGTATTTTATTCGTAAGCGGTGCTTTCCTATACTGTCGGTAGACAACTTCTGCTGACCAGAAGTCGGGTGCGAGGAATACGTCCTTGTACTTGGCAGCTACCCAGAGCGCGTACGAATTGAAGTTGGTCTCTCTATTTAATTCTAACCGCTTCAAGCCATGCACAAGTACGGCGCGCGGCTCCCTGATCCGTCATCGGTCTCTCTTGTCCACATACCGGAGAATACTCTCTCCGGTAGTAGTCGGGTCTAACCGAGACACATAAATCGACATGGTAGGCTCCACCGTCTGCAGAGTGAGCCCAGCAGATATAGTGGAGCTGATTTCGGGCCGATTTCTCTTAGACAGTTAACTGAAAGTATTGTACTGTACAAACTCTCTTGTATTCGTTTTTCATAGATAAGCTAGTAATAAGATAAATCATACAAAAAAGCGCTAGGACCAGGACGAGTTTCTAGCCAATTCTTCTCGGTCTTGGGTTTGTAGGAATTGGCACCTAAATTAACCTGGTATGTAAGACGTTTCAAAGTGATCCTTGTAATTGTATTGAATAAAAATATTTTAGACTTTGACTATTTCAGTATTTTGATTTTGACACGAGAGGGCGCTCTCTTGCCACTAGTTGATTAGAACGCGCTATTCTTGCGTCAATGTAATTGTTAGACGTGCAGTTTTTTCAATATGCAATATAGTTTTGTACTTACACAGTTCACGAGTATTTTTTCATTAAATTCTCTTTCAATATTGTCAGTCGTAGGTCAACTCAATTCACTGCCATTAGCCGATACGATACGGATATACAGTTCCCGACTTATTGACTTCTTGACGGGTTTTTCATTTGTCATTTCATAAAGTAACATAGCATAAATTAATTATTTTTACTCGTGCACTCTATTGCATGTTTTATTCAGTAATCTTAGTGGAATTTTAATCAATAAATTTTGACTACATAGCACATGTATGGACAATTGAATTATAAGTGTATTATGTTGCAATGTGACTTGAACGAAGAATCTAGAGAAAATTCTAGACGGCCATTTCGCGATGACGTTTAGAATAGACAAATGACGAGCGACTAATACTTTATAACCAAACAATCACTTGACACTGGCAAAATTGTCGCCATGCCAATTTAGAAAGAAAAGAAAGAAAGAAGACTTCCCGACGTTACATCGAAGAGATCCTGGAAGAACACGATGCGCCTTTTTCTGGATTTATCGGCGAGCATTTAATTTTCACGCAAGACAATACACCGTTGCTGTAGTACGCCGGTACTTGGATAAGGTTGATGTACCGGTTATGGCGTGGCCTCCTCGAAGCCTAGATTTCAATCCCATAGAGCACTTATGGAACAAACAAAAAAACTAGTTCGTATTTTGACGACCTCTGTGGCGCAGTGGACTAAAGTCCAGCTAGACGCAGAAGGTCGCGGGTTCGACTCCCGCCGCGAGACAAATGTTTGTATGATCTGTAAGTATTTTTCTCGGGTCCGGATGTTTCTATGTATAATATGTGTGTATTTAAAAAAAACGTATAAATAATAAATAAATATTGCTGGACATTGCACACAACATCATGTAGTCCCAAACTAAGCATAGCTTGTATTATGGTAACTAGATGACTGATAGAATACTTATATATTTATAAATACATATGATACTTTATAACACCCAGACACAGAACAAACACCTATGCTTTTCACACAAATATTTATCTTGGGAGGGAATCGAAACCTCAACCTACAGCGCAGAAGGCAGAGCTACTACCAACTGAGCCGACAGGCGAGTCAGTAAGTAGTATATCAGTCATGTGGTACCCATAACACATAACAAGCTCTGCTTACTTTGGGGCCAGATGATGCTGTGTTAAATGTCCGGCATTATTATTTTTATTATTATTTAACTAGAACGAAGAAATTAAAAAAATGAGGGCAGGGAAGTCCCTTTAGTCTACACGTCCTATAGTCCCAGTGTGGGGTGTCTACCTACGCTTTGCTTGATTTGATTAAATAGGTTAATTGGTAATTTTATCGTGTGTGTGTCTTAGCTATGGAAAAAGGAAAATTTATTTTCACTTTTTATTTAACAACAATACCGAGATTAAATGAACATACGTATCCGGTTTCGTGTTTTAAGAATTTTAATATTTATAACCGACTTCAAACAACGAGGGTCTCAATTCGCTTGTATTTTTTGTTTGTTACCGTAACTCCGTCATTTATAAATTGATTTAAAACAAATTTGTTTCATGTGAAAAATACTTTCCGATTAGTCCCATATAAATTTAATCTAAATCGGTTTAGTAGTTTGGTTTTATAATCAAAATACATGGTACATCCCTCCAGGTATTTTGATAAGGTCCCCAAGAAAACGATATTTCGATATTTCGATTTAATTTCGATATTTCGCTTTCTTGACTTTCTTGAATTTAGATAAATAATAAAGTACTAAAAAGCGAAAAGTAAATACTATTTTAATCCACTAAAAAAGGAGGGGGTTCTCAATTCGGTTATATTATAATGGGCTCAAATTTCGTTAACGTAATTATTTAGTTACCAAATTAGAATGAGTCTTTAAATTATATTTTATGTATTTTATATATTAACGAGTAGTCCGTTTGAAATGTCGAAATTTTAATTAAGAACTTAAATTATAAGATAATTATTAATTGATAGACGATCCGATAACTAGCTCTATCCGTGTGTTTCACATTTTTGATTTTGTATAGTTTATATTGTAAAATAATATTAATAGTAAAAAAAAATTTGGTTCTACTTTTTTACTTCGATAGTCCAGTAAGTACATAATAAGTTACGATGACCTCTGCACCGTAGTGGGCAAACGCCTGCCTAAGACGCAAACGGTTACGGATTCGATTCACGCTACGAGACGAATGTTTGTATGATATGCAAATATTTGTCACGGGTCTGGGTGTTTTTCTATATATTATATGCAAGTATTCACAAAAATTGGCGACCAAGGACAGGAAAACGAAGCGTAGGACGACCCCCCACCCGATGGACTGACGACATTGTAAAGATCGCAGGAAGTCGGTGGATGGAAAGGGCTCAAAATCGTTCTTCCTGGAAATCTATTGGGGAGGCGTATGTCCAGCAGTGGACTTCATAAAGGCTGATATGATATGATATACTACTAATTGATTCACAAAAAAAAGTTATAAGTAGTATATCAGTCACATGTGGTTCTCACCACAAGCTCTGCTTACTTTCAGGCTAGATGTCGCTGTGTAGATTTATTTATTTACTTGTAATCATTTCAGTAGTAAAACTCGGTTCTACCGCAAAATTACCGAGAGAAAATATATGTCATACTACTATTATAGGTAGGTAATCATAATTTTCTTGTTTGCCTATACCTGTGTCCTCTCTCCGTATATGGAGCTCAGTAATACAATTTTCGCAAAGTGCACGGGAACGCGAAACTGGCACACAACTTTCATAAAGGCAAGTGCCCGCCAAAGTAATATAATATACGAGTAGATCAACAAAAGACATACAAATAAAGACATACAACTTTAGCTAAAGTTGTATGTCTTTATTTAAATTTAATTGAACTGACTGGGTCTTGTGGTGGTACCAACCTTCCGATCCTATGTTTGTGCGTTCGGATCCGGGCCGATAAGAGACTTTTTTCGGTTACTTTAACACAAGCTCTACATGACTGATACGCTACTTATATACTTTTTTTTTTAAATACTACATATTATTTACAAAAATTAATGGGTGTAATATGTAATTACACCCAGACCTGAGACAAATACTTGCAGATCATACAAACATTTGTCCCGCGACGGAAATCATATTCGCAACCTACTGCATCTCAGCTAGACCTTAATCCACTGTGCCACATAGGGCCAAAATGTGCGCTATATCAGTACTCTCAAAAAGCGAAGGAACAATGAGGTAACCGGAATGTCTTAGAACCCAAAGCACAGAAACTGAGCACATCAACTGAGCAACAAGAAAATAATATTCGAAAGAAAGAAAATAGCTATAGAGGCTACCTCCTTCTACAAAAACCTTTACAGTAGTCAGCCTACAGAGCTACAATCACGGACCTTTACGACAAGGACACTAAGTATTATTGCGTGTGATATGTGGTACTGCCTCCAGTACCACATATCACGCCAGCGGAAGTGGCTAAAGCCATAAACTCCCTCCAAATTGAAAATCTGCGGGGCCAGAAGGAATAGAAAGTGAAATTCTTAAGATTGGAGGCGACCATCTGACAAAGCCGCTTACAGAAATATTCAACAAAATAAAAGTGCAAGAAGAAATGCCTTATCAATGGCTCACCTCGACAATAATCCTACTATTCAAGAAAGGAAATATTTGTGACTACAGGCCAATTACTCTAACAAGCAACATCTACAAAGTGTTCTCAAAAATATTACTCTCAAGACTATCGCCTATTCTGGACTCCAAACAGCCCATCGAGCAGGCGGGTTTTCAAACGGGATTCAGCATCTGTGACCATCTCCATTTAATGCAACAGCTCGTAGAGAAGAGTCAAGAATATAAAGTACCACTCTATATTGCTTTTATAGATTTCGCTAAAGCTTTTGACTCGATCGAACACTGCTACCTTTGGGACGCTCTAGACCACGATGGGGTACCGCATAAGTACATACGTATTATAAAGAACATGTACAATAACAGTACAGCATGAATCAAGCTCGACCAACTAGGACACGCATTCAACATCAGAAGAGGTGTAAAACAAGGAGACTGCTTCTCACCCAAGTTTTTCAACTCGATACTAGAGTATGTGTTCAAACAGCTGGACTGGAGCAGTAAAGGTATTAAAATAAACGGAAGATACCTATCAAACATCCTTTTTGCCGATGATATTGCACTTTTCAGCAAAACTGAAAGCGCCCTCAAAGAAATGCTGGAGGAACTAAATACACACTGCACTTGCATCGGTCTCCAAATGAACAGGAAAAAAACAATAATTATGGCAAATACGAACTCTACAGTCGAAATCAAACTTAAAAACGTTACCGATACGGTAAAAAAAAATCACATGCCTCGGGAAAAGCATCACATTTAGCCCTAAAGAAGAGGAGGACATCGACAAACGGATTGCTAATACGTGGAGGCGATACTGGCAACTAAAACACATATTCAAAAATAAAAAAATATCAAACTCAGTAAAAGCAACATTTTTTAATGCCTGCCTTATGCCAGTTTTGACATATGGAGCTCATACCTGGGCACTTAGCAAAAACGAGTCAAATAAAACCAAAGTCACTCAAAGGACATCTAAAACTACTAGACAAAGTACCTAACAAGGAAATAAGAAACAGAAGAAAAGTAGTAGACACGTTGAGACACGCCAAAAAATTAAAATGGAATTGGTCAGGTCATGTGATGCATTATAGAGATGGCAGATGGACACAAGAGAGCACGACATGGTGCCCACGATACTAGAGCCGCACACGCGGTCGCCCAAAAATGCGCTGGCGCACCGAGCTGGAACTATTCAGTGGACTCGGCGTGCTATGGACTAGGCTTAAGCCGACAAACAAGAATGGCCGAGCTGGAACTATTCAGCGGACTCGGCGTGCTATGGACTAAGCTTAAGCCGACAAACAAGAATGGGCTAGTAAGGGGGAGGCCTTTGTCCAACAATAGGATGATCTATAGTCATAACAATAAATTTTCAGTAATATTAAATACAATAATAGATACATACCTTCATAATAAATATTGATTAGTTAAAATATTGAGTGCATAAAAAAAAAGTAAAAAAAAATTATATAAGAAAAATATAATATTATTAATAATAAAAAAAAAAATGTTATCTTATTAATGATAAATGTGTGTATTTAATCTAAACAAAACAAATCAAGGTCTTTGTAAGGTATAAACATTAGAATTAGTAATGGCTATAGGAGGCTAGAATAAATAAATAAATAAATCAATTGTTTTGTTTAACTAATACGTACCTACGTATTTACTTGGTTTATTTACTTCACTGTTTTACTCTGTTTATTATTATATTATTATTCTCTATTATTATTATGATATTAAAATGTTACTCTACTATTAATATTTTAAATGTTATTTTTATCAAGTATCCAAGTCCATTCTACTAAATGAGACCTCTAATAGGTGTCCTGATAGGTACCGAATAAAGACAAACAGAAAAATCTGCCAGCGCTGCTTGACGTAGTATACCCATATACCCAAATCATAATTAAGGTCTGGGGGGGCTTACTACGATAGCAATCATATTTTAACATAGAAATTTTGTAAGCATTTTCTATTCTTCAATATGTAAGCTTAGTTTAATATTGTAGCTTTAGTGCGGTTTTATTTATTTCTTAGTCATCTTCTTTAATGGCATGTGTCAAAATAATGTCAATTTTGCCAATGTCGTATTTTAACAAAGACGTTATAGTTACCATTTATGACTCGAAACCGGCTGAACCGATTTTCATGATTTTTGATTAGTTTGATTTGTCTCCGCAGCGAATAGAATAATGATAATAATACCGGACATTTCACACAGCATCATCTGGCCCCAAAGTAAGCAGAGCTTGTGTTATGGGTACCACATGACTGATATACTTAATATACTTTTTTTTTTGTAAATACATACATATTATACATAGAAACGACTCGACCCGAATCGACCCGCAACCTTATGCGTCTCAGCCGGACCTAAGCCTACTGCACCACAGAGGTCGTCAACAGAAGAACTGCGCCACAAAAGAATCATAACTATCAATGTGGCGAGTTCAGTTTGATACCTTAAACCAGAAAACCAAAAACCTTTGACGATGTTAGGTTTGTTAGGTTATGACTGTTGCCATTGTGCGAGCATCAACAATTGTATTCTATAGGAGTAAAGTCAAGCAAAATGTTTTATTCTGATATCTGATAACGTTATCTGACATTCCGATAACGGGACATCTAGCTTTATTTAAAATGGTGCCTTTCATCCTTACTTTTGTAACTCTGTCTGTCTGTGTGTCTGTCACGTTTTCACGCTTAAACCGCTAAACCGATTTTGATTATTTTTTTGGCCTTGGAGAAGGACATACTTACATACTTTTTACACTGGACATACTTTTTATGTAGGTACCATGCGTGCGCAGCCGCAGGCAGCAACTAGTATAAAATAAATACGGATTATTTTGGCTCGAATCACAAAGAAACAAAAAATAGTATTCCAACTAGTCACATCCGAGTCAATAACTCTAGCTCTATTTAGATAAATACACTAAATTACTAATAAAACCAGAAATAGTGTGTAAATAGAGTGATAGAGAAATAGAGTGCAATGTTTGCTTCGCAAGACGACCAAAAATCTAAATAAACTCTATTTCTGTCCTTTTCTTTTCAATCAATAACTTCAAAACGGCATTCGTCTTAAAACTCAAGTCTCTACCATTCTCCAGAGTCCAGAACATCAGACTCAATTTACATAGTACCCAGAATTAGACAATTCGCTTGATTCATTTTTAAAATTAGGAATTGTCTAAAATATATTTCAGTTAGTCATAGCATTTGTAAAACCTATTCGGTTGGTACCATCTGACTAAGAACGCTTAATTAAATTAGGAAAAGTTGGTAACAGCAGAATACCAAAGTGACATTTCTAAACAGTTCTAAACCTAATTTTATCTAAAATTAGTTAGGTTGGTGCCAACAGAATAGAGGCCATTCACTCAAATTTTATCGTACTAATATAAAAAAGTGAGAATGTCGAGGAAATGTCGACGTTTCCTTTATGGGGAACACGGTGCGCTTCTATAATAAGTTTCCAGAAAATGCAACTAATCTACTACTATTAAGAAATATTAAGCCTACATAAAGGGTTGTCTTTTGAAGAAAGCGTATTCATCACATAGTATAAAACAAAGTCACCTCCCGCTGTCTGTCTGTCCCGATGTATGCTTAGATCTTTAAAACTATGCAACTGCGTTTGATACGGTTTTTTTAATAGATAGAGTAATTCAAGAGGAAGGTTTATATGTATTAAACATGCATAATATAGTAGAGAAACACTGATAATTTTAGATATTTCAAATATGATGTCGTAAATAAACTCATTTTTTGCGCTTACATGGCAAACGCTCGCTGGCTGAACCCTACGAGATAGATCAAAATAATGTACTACAGTATTGTACACCTTAAAAAGGTCTACACAAAAGTCCGCAATGGTATATGTATATCTCTTAGTCTATGTTATTCTCCTAGATAACGTTGTATATAAAGACATTCTGTAGTATATTTAATATCAGCATTGCACCCGTGCGAAGCCGAGGCGGGTCGCTAGTATAATATAAATGACTATAATTACTGATAAGAATACATGGCCTCGTGTTGCTTTGCCCTCAGACAGACACATTTAAAATGTATAAACTCTCTTGTATTACTTTTTCGTAGTTAAGGTAGTTATAAGATGGATCATGTAAAAAATCGCAAGGACCAGGACGTGTTTCTTGCCTGTTTTTCTCGGACTTGGGTTAGGAGGAATTGGCACCTAAATTCACCTAGTATGTAAGACGTTTCAAAGTAATCCTTGTGATTGTATTGAATAAAATATCTTTTGACTTTGACATTTATACAGTATAGGGTACTTCAAGTCCCCTCTTGAAGTACCCTATACTGTTAATAGGTTTCTCGGCGGTCAGCAACACGCATGTGATGCTCCTGGTGTTGTAGGCGTCCATAGGCTTCGGTGACCGCTTACCATCAGGCGGGCCTTAAGCTTGTTTGCCAAAAAAAATATTTGAGCATTTGTTTTAGCTTTTAGTTCGACACTCTTGGTCCTATTTCGACGACCTCTATGTCGCAGTGGGCGAAGGCACGCTGGAGACGCAGAAGGTTGCAGGTTCGATTCCCGCCGCGGGACGAATGTTTGTAATGATATGCAAGTATTTGTCTCAGGTCTGGGTGTTTCTATGTATAATATGTATATATTTACAAAAAAAGTATATAAGTACCTAGTATAATCAATCATGTGGTACCCATAACACAAGCTCTGCTGACTTTGGGGCCAGATGATACCGTGTGAAATGTCCGACATCATTAGGTATTTATTTATTATTATTATTATATAACAAACTCCCAAAGGATATAAGACTGACTTTTTAGGACTTTTAGGAAATGATTATCAATCAGATCATTCAAAGAATGTTGAAATTACCAACAGGTAATACCGTCCGTTTCCTTTGCCGCTGCATGCCAATTTACCAGTTATTTGACTTAAACCTATAATGACTTATTATAATTATATTTTAGTAAATTCCTAAGTATTAGCACTAAGCATTAATTAACCGAGCAAAGCGAGTGTCTCCATTTTAGCTTAGGCGAAAAAGCTTTCGTATGTCCAGCGTCTGTCCGGATATTCTCCTCTACAGGTCACATTTTTTAACCGATTCTCGTGAAATTTTGTGAGCAGGTTCTATAACTATATAGATTTCTTTTGCCGACTCAGTTTTTGGATTTTTTTCAAAATGGCGGAGATATGGGGGTTGAAAACGTAAAACAAGTTATATATCAGTCATTTCGAAAAATGTTCGCGAGGTCTACAGCTCACAGAGCCACTAGTATATAAGTAGGCAAGTATGCTTAATTTGTATTGTTTATTTGATAATTATGATTCTTTTATAAACGTAACTAACCAATATATAAAGCCCCTTTACACTGAACATGCTATAAGTAGAGCTTATTATAAGTAGCACATATACTTACTAAATAATGTCTAATGAAAAACTGATGAGAAACTGATTAAGATTGATAGTGTAAACTAGGTTTTACAGCGATTCATGTGTTTTCTTTTTCAATAAACAATATCATTTGATTTAATTTCGTGGGTTGGTTCACGTAACTGGGTCGCTGATGGGCCTTTTACGTGACGGGTCTGGTCCTCTAGCCACCTGATGTCTTCTAGGGGCCGACCGTGGTAATTTTGAACGTTTGAACCAAAGCTAAACCAAAGTCAAAATTATATTTGTGATATATATCGCAACGCTAATCACTATAACGAAAACGATTTAGCTCTAATTTGGATTATACGTTGATCAAACGTTGCGGGATCGCGTTATTTTTGACAGCGCTTTCAAATGAATGTTTTTGATTTAGTACATCCTAGTAGTCTGTGCATAGAGTAATACTAGGTAGCTCTATGTACAAATTTGTTCGATTGCTAAAAACAACAATTAAATCGTTCAGGAAGAATAGCGCGGTACCATTTTGATATTCAGATTAACCGAATCCAAAACTTTGCCATAACCAATCCGTTCATTGGCAATTACGTTGACAAATAGCGAGATCGCCCTACTGGAATGCCAACAGCTCGCCTACCCCAGTGACCCATGGGGGTTCTAGGTGTCTCAAGGCGTTGACCTCGCTGGGCTCCACGCAGCTCTGCACTCTAGCACATCTGCAGCTGTTTCCTCCTCGTTCAAACCCGCTCTGCATTATAAATATAGTCGCAGATGTGGAATAAATTTGTTCATATATTTCTTATATTTTATTACTCCGTTTCGTAAGGTTGAGAGACTGGATCGAAGGTCTCGGTCTCGCCGCCAGTGTCTTAGGGATGC
Organism: Lampropteryx suffumata; assembly: GCA_948098915.1. Lineage (NCBI taxonomy): Eukaryota > Metazoa > Arthropoda > Insecta > Lepidoptera > Geometridae > Lampropteryx > Lampropteryx suffumata. Next base: position 5,299,923 of record OX402566.1, on the reverse strand, counting down.
TGCCCTCTGGCAGTGATCTGCATCAGTTGAGCTATCCATAGATAGTTTTAAACAGTCCTTAGAAAACTCAACTGTTTTACATATACTTTATATTATGGTGTAATTTTGCTGTACATTTCTGAAATTACTTTAAAATATAAGTATTAAGTCTAATCAAAGTCTAATTATGTGGATCATATTTGTTTATTTATTTCTTTTAATTTGTTACTGCGTTTACTGAGTGACTGGATCGAAGGTCTCGGCAGAATAACAGTGCTGTCCTGTCATCTGACAAGGAAGCATAACACTGAGTCGAGATCTTTTTGCTGCTGTAGCACACAGCACTGTTAAGTAGGTAAGTACGCAGAATAATTGTATTGTTATTATTTATTTTTTAATGTTTTTTCTCTATTTTACCTGATATTGTTTCGTCGTCTTATGGAACGAAGTTCCTCATCGCACGGTACGGACTTGGCGGGGGGCTAGGCGAATAAAGTGTAAGATTTTTCCGTCACGACCCTTTCTTTAGTGTAGACATTATCCATAGGGTGACACGAATGAATTAATCAGATGAACGAATGAAGGAATGAATTCGATGAATTGAATGATGTACAATAAAATGTTTAATTGAAGGAATGGTAGAAAATTTCGTTATTAATATATTTTTTCGAGTTGTGAAAATACAACTAGAAAAAATATATTAATAACGAAATTTTCTACCATTTCTTCAATTCATTAGTTATTTCTGCGTTTCATTTAATTGCTCTCAGACGCTGGTAATTCATTCATTTGAATTTATTACTCAATAATATAATACGTTTATCAATAATAATACTCAACGATATAAACTTCGTTCCAACGCGTGAATAATAAAACAAAATGCCACGCATTTTGTTTTATTTTTAATGTGTAAGTGTGCTTATTCAGTAAATAAACAAATGTCTATGTCTATGTCTGGATTAAAAATAAGTTTAGCCGCGTATAACAGTTAGTGTTAAAATTTATTATCCCTATCTATAATGTTATTCCATAGCTATATAATCTAATCTAAATACATTAATTCATGGAAATGGTAATTCATTTCCATACTAAGATATAAATTCGAATGTGTCTTTTTCTGTCTGTCTGTCTGTATGTAACCTTTACACGGGTAAACGGCTGAATGGATCTTTATACAATTTTACAAGCAGATAGATTGTATCTTGGAGACGTAGACTACCACTTTAGACTTTTAATGTAGGTACCAAATACCAAAAGGTACTTAAATTTCTCATAACAATAAACAATTTTAGATAATTCAGAAACAATTGTAGATAATTCTAACATTTTCCCCAAATGGGTTCCTCCGGGTAAGTTTTCGTCTGTCATTCCGCCAAAGTCGTTACGTATGACCCAACAAATAGAAAACCTATTACAAACCAAACAATAACAAAAATGAAGCCAGATATTTCACAAAGCTACATCTGGCCCCAATGTACTGCTTACTTTGGGGCCAGATGTAGCTTTGTGAAATATCCGGCTTCATTTTTGTTTGTGCTTGTGTTATGCTTGTGTTATGACATGACTGACATACTAATATATCTACTTACTTTTTTTTAGTAAATACATACATATATCTATTTAAATATTTATATAGAACAAAGTCGTGTTAGTTACACCATTTATAACTCGAGAATAGCAGGACCGATTTTCAAGATTTTTGTTTAGTTGGATTAGTCTCCGCTCCAGATAGCAAAAATATTAAAATTTGTATAATAAAAAAAATTAGATTTAAAGTGTTGAGTTCAGTTTGATACAACCTTTGACGACGTTCGGTTTGTTAGGATATGACAGTTGCCTAATGCTAGGTATGACAGAGTTAGGTTCCTTGATATAGACGCAGCTGGCTGCCGCGCTCGCCCCATTTGATTATAAACCTTAATTCACATATTTACAGTCTACTTTTGTATGGAGAAGTTTACTGAGTTAGGTTCTTTGATATATTATCTACATTATGAACAAAAAATATTGCATCATCTGTGTTCGTTCAGTATTTGATTGGCAGTCGCCATAATTACTGATTTTGAAGTGATTACTAAACTCTAACGCCCCAAAATAAGTTTTCACTTCTGCCACTCCCGGAGTGCAACCCGATTTTTTATAATATAGTTTTTCTTTTTAAAACGCGCGGACGAAGCTGCGAACGGGACAGCTAGTTTTACATAGAAAAACATCCAGTTCCGAAACAAATACTTGCAGATCACACAAATATTTGACACGCGTTTAAACTTCTGCTTCTACGGCCTTGGCCCACTGCGCCACAGAGGTCGTAATATTAAGCAATATATGCAGGGTTTCCCCTATTTCCTTTCTATCTATACTGCGTCCTTCATTTGGATAAGTTTTCTTTCCTTTCGCATGGCCTATTCTTGTGACGAAGTTTATAGGAAAAGACCATATCGTGGCCTTGCAATGCTATGGAATCAGGGGCCAGAAAACTATTTACTTGCCAAAAAAGGCTTAACACTACGGAGCCAACAGCCCCGATAGAGCTTTACCGTTTATCCCCCGTGACACAATTTCCCTCGTCTATAACATATGATAATGATCACGGTAGCTGGGAGGTTGACAACGCCTATTGTCAATACGTAGCTTCGAGTTCAAATCCTACGTCTGCAATTTACGTTTTGTACTAAATATTTGATATTGACCTGAACGTTGACATCACCCATTTTATTTTCTTCGTTCTTACCATTAGGTACGTATCTCGCGATAACTACCATAGGCATAGCATAGAAACACAGTTTTGTACGCTAATATCTCTGCTATACGATCTCTGTGGCAAGTATTTGTCTCTGGTCTGGGTGTTTCTATGTATAATATGTATTTATTAACAAAAAAATAAAGAGTTTAAGTAGTATATCAGTCATGTGGTACCTATAACACAAGCTCTGCTTACTTTGGGGCTAGATGATGCTGTGTGAAATTTCCGGCATTATTATTATTATTATAACCGTATTTTTGATATTATTTTGAAGTGCACTATCGATACTGTCGACGTCGTAGCTTTCTCCATGACAATATTACGTAGACAGTTGTAAGTACTTTTTCAGATTAGCGTTTTTGCAGCGCGTATCAGCTCTTTTTTAACCGACTTTATCAAAAAGGAAGAGGTTCTCAATTCGTCAGATTTTTTTTTTTTTATGTATGTTCACCGATTACTCAAAAACGGCTGAACCGATTTGAAAAATTCTTTTTTTGAATGGGTATACTTCACAGGTGGTCCCATATAAATTTTATCAAAATCGGTCGAGCTGAGAAATCAACGTAAATCTAAAAATTGTATACATCGATGATGTTTTCATGTGTTTTCATACCTCGCTGTCTCATTGGAGCGGTGCGTTTATTTGGCTTACCCATATTATATATGTACAAAATACATCTACTATCCATTAAAAATGTATTATAGGCTCAAATTTCATTCAATGAAGTCGGTTTCTTTTTGGTTTTTAAAACGTAATTATTGTATACACGTGCAGGAGCGTATAGGTATGCGTGCCATTTGCCACATGCGCAAATTTTACGAGCGTTGTCGCGTTCATAAATATAAGCGCGAGCCGCGGTGTTTCTTCGTCGGAATCCATATTGCTACAGAGTACAAGAAAAGACTCTCTGATGCGCACTTTAATCCTTTCACCACACTGAAATAACTAGTGTTATGATAAGAAGAAGAACTGAGTGACACACCGGTTCGAGCTAACACGCCGGAGTAAGCGCGTTTATGTGTTTCGGTTTTTGTAGCGTAAAATTTGGCGCGCATGACGGGTAATATGATAGAGATTTTTTTTTGTACTATTTCGCCAATAGATCCCTAATGAATTAGACACGACGCATGCACTTCCGAAATGAAAGTAAACTTCCAACTTTATTCCAGCGCACGACGCAGCAGCTAGACGATTCTGTGGATATCTCGTGGAAAGGCGAAACACGTGTCTAATTTCTTTTTGAGGCTGGATGTACGCGCTACCTTTTTAATAACGTTTTGTATGGCTTAACAGTTCTGGGCGGGTTCAAGTGTTTAACTCATTGTGAATAATTTGATTTCCGCAATGTCACGCCTTGACAACCTCTGTGGCGCAGTGGGCCAAGGTCCGGCTGAGACGCAGAAGGTTGCGGGTTCGATTCCCACGAGACAAATGTTTGTATGATCTGCAGGTATTTATCTCGGGTCTGGGTGTTCCTATGTATAATATGTATGTATTTAAAAAAAAGTATGTAAGTAGTATATCAGTCATGTGGTACCCATAACACAAGCACTGCTTACTTTGGGGCCAGATGATGCTGTGTTAAATGTAAAATAAAAAAAAGCTATTAAACACGCATAAAATATTGCCGAATCCGCTAGTTATTATAAAAATTAACTTCAGTAATTCAGCTGTCGAATTCTGGTGGTACAATTTAGACATCGTCAATCTGCCTGCTACGTAAATGCGTCTTAAACCTTAACACAGCTTTAAGGGCTCACCTTTGGCTCGCAGTAAGGGCCCTTTAACCCGACCCTTAGGGCCGACTGTTGCGTTGAATGGCACTCTGCTCGATGGCCTTTTCAGCTATTAATTTGTTAGAAGAATTAAGCTGACAGCGCCAGGATTGAAGTAGGCATCTTAGCTCTAAAAGTATTATTTAAATTTCAATAAAAAACTCCTTCAACTTAACCTATACATTGGCCTCAATTCTGTTGGCACCAACCTAACTAATTTTACCTAAAATTAGGTTTTGAACTGTCAAATTAACCTCTGGTATTCTGCTGCTACCAATTTATCTTAATTTAATTTTACCTAACTTAATTATTTAAATAGAACTAAATCTGTATAACTGTAAAATTTGTTTAACCGAGGAAATAAAGGCTTTTTTATTTTTATTTATTTTATTTTAACTTAATTAAGCGTTCCTAATTTAGTTAGATGGTACCAACCGAATAGGTTTTACAAATGCTATGACTAACTAAATATATTTTAGACAATTCCTAATTTTAAAAATGAACCAACCGAATTGCCTCCATTACCTGCCTCTTCTTACTTATAAACGCCACTCAACTTGAATACTGACAAAAAACTGCTAAAGATTCGCCCTGTCACTATTTGTCACTATCTTACTAAAAGGTTGACACTTTATTAAACAGTCATTAACTCTTGACAGAAGTTGAATAAGTTGAGAGAAGTGTAAGACCCTAAATTTAAATGACTTCGTGAAACTCAATTGACTATGCAGTCATATTACTGTAAATGACTATATCTATATCTATAAAAGAGCTTAACCTGACTGACTGACTGATTCATCATCGCCGAGCCGAAACGCTAGTTGAAAGCTGAAATTTGGAAGGTAGCTTCCTTTTACAGCAATACTACCCACTAAGGCGGGTATTTTGAAATTAAACCCCTAAGAGGGTGAAAAGGTGTGAAAACGAATGTATGAAACTTTTTAACGCGTGGTGCGATTTGCTTGAAACTTGATATGAATAAATAAAATGCAAAATAAATGGATACGTGTTTTAGGATTTTACTCTCATAAAGGAGTAAAATGGGGTGTGAATGTTTGTATGGAAACTTTGTAATGGCTGGGTGTGATTAGTTTGAAACTAATCAATAAAATTTGGCAAGGAAATTTATTGCATCCTGGGAAATGATTTAAGCTACAATTCCTTTCAAAAAAAGTGCGGACAGGGTCGCGAGCAACAGCTAGTTATTGATAAGAATACTAGCCTCATGTTGCTCTGCCCTCAGACAGTTAACTGACAGATTTGAATTGTATAATCAGTAATCTTGTATTCGTTTTTCGTAGTTAAGCTAGTTATAAGATGGATAATACAAAAAAGCTAGGACGAGTTTCTTTCCCGTTCTTCTCGAACTTGGTTTAGAAGGAATTGCCATCTAAATTCACCTAGTAGTAGTATGCAAGTCGTTTCAAAGTGATCCTTTTATTGAATAAAAATATTAATGGCTTTGACTTTGACTTGACTAGAGACCCACCCGGCTTCGCATGGATGCAATTTAGAGTTTTAATTTACAGATACATAACCAACATAAGATATGAATTAATGGTACGAATCATTCGATTCTTATTTGAACAAAAACCGGGTATTATGACTAATCTTTAATAGAGATATTATACCCTCGTGGGCTTTCTTGTGGGTATTGCTGTAGTATTTTATTTTATTTGCCATCAATAGTTTCCGCACCGCACGCCACACCCGCAAGTTAAACTAAGCATAGCTTGTATTATGGTGACCAGATATCAGATAGAATACTTAATTTTTAAATACATTCTTATGGTAATTTAACACCCTGACAGAACAAACGTCTATATTCATCACACAAATGTTTGTCCTGGGAGGGAATCGAACGCTCTACCTACAGTGCAGAAGGGAGAGCTACTACCAACTGAGCTAACAGGCCAGTCATGTATAAAAATATCCTCTACAGAATAATAATTTAAAACGAATAAAAGTTTAAAATTTTACAGAAAATTTGGATTTTTAAAAATCATGGTTATTTACATAAAATATACTAAAAAAATCATATTCTCGTTCAGTTTCAGTTTCCGCGATCATGTTGCATGTAACTGTGCTGAAATATCGGAAAAAAGAAAAACTGAAATCATGGTAAATATTCCGTTTGACGACATCTGTGGAGCAGTGGAGACAAAAGGTTGCGGGTTCGAATCTCGCCGCGAGACAAATGTTGGTATCATCTGCAAGTATTTGTTTCGGGTCTGGGTGTTTCTTTATATAATATACAAATACATGTAAATACATACATATTTACTACTATACTAAGTATTAAGGCATAACAGTCATGTGGTACCCATAACACAAGCTCTGCTTACTTTAGGACCAGACGTTGCTGTGTAAAATGTACGGCATTATTTATTTATAAAATAATACGTGAGTAAATCCCGTGTTTATTAAAATGTACATGTTTATTTATAACGAAAATGATATATTTGAATAAATTATTTTTCTTTCTTTCTTGGTTAGGAACCACTGATCTGCAGTGACCTAAAACAGGATACGCGACCCAGTGGCGTCGTCCGATCACAACCAACTCGCTACGATACATTTCCACTCGGTTGAGCATAGCTACCAACTTCACGCTTTTCCTTGTTGTTCGGGGGTGACATTGAATTGATAAGATGCTAAGACTTTTTGTGAGGTGAAGGAGAAAATGTTGCTGTAGACAAAGATTTATGTTCGTATTTCAACTTTTTTTTAACGGCTGAATAAAGAAGTAGAGAAACTTCTTCATTCAGATTTTTTATAATTCATCTATCTAACTCATACCTTTAAACGAACAATTGTTGTATAAATGTACATAATATATATATAATCTGAATTTCGGAAACGGCTCCAACGATTTTGACTTATTGTAAAAATTAAATTAAATAGAAGTGGGAAATAAGGCAGGGCCCCTCACATTGTGATCGAAAAATTAGGAATAGTTTCCAATGCCATAATTACTCGACTATATTGCCTGATAAAAAGACCATCCCACTTATCAGATATGGTATTTAGGATAGTATTGGTGGCTCCGCGTATTCTGTGTATAAGGGACGCGATTTTTTTGCGCATGCCGGACGTGCTACAGAATCGCGGCAGCCCCCCAATATCCTAAATGCATTATTATATTGGACACATAGGGCAATTTTGTATTTCAAAAGCTTTTTTGTCATCTAAATAATCAGATATTTTATAATATGCTTTAAGTGACAGTTTCTGTTTAATTACGTTTTTAAATTTGCCAATCAACGTCGCTTGGGACCTTGTTATAGAAGCGTACAGCGTACAGCGTAAGCGTTTGGCCTATAAATAACTTTGTAGTGTTTATACTATGATTATCGCATTTTTTTAAAATAAATAAACATTTTGTGCACATACATAAAATGTTCGTATATATACTGACAAGGCACTGTCATAATATTAATTTCTTTAAACTTATTTCTAAGTGATGTAAGCTCTTACGGTCAACGCCCTTCGCTCCCTTTCCATATCTAACTCATACTAACTCTAACTCATATTGTGAGACTCATTGTTCTTTTTCTTAGAATTTAAGGTCCCATTAAATTTTTGAGAAAAATTACCTCCCCAATGTGTAAAGCAATAGAGGAAACAATTTTGTATTAGACTCTTAATTTAGTTATGCATTTATGAGGAATAAATGTGAACAAAATGGTGTTAAGAGATGCTTGTTTTTATGGGCTCAAATTTAATTCAATGAAGTCGGTTTTGTTTTTAGTTTTTAAATCGTAATTATTTTGTAAACGGCAAAAACACCGTAGTCCTAGATGACTGCTATAATTTATTTTATTTAGTCTTCGATAACTGTTGGTAGCTTAAGATCGACTAACAGAGAGCTAGTAACATCATCCCTAAAGGCGTACGAGTAAGTACATATGTATCTTAAGGGTCTAGCTAGTAATTCAGTACCTATAGATATATTGATACCCCTTTATTGACTACCACACAGAAAACTACAAAACAGCTTATAGGCAACTAGCTTCTGCCCGCGGCTTCGCACGCATAGTACATACATAAGAAGTAGCCTATGTACGTTCCTAAAATACCATACCAAATATGATTGATGCAAAAACAATGACATCCGATCCGATCCGATCCGATCGCTACCATACTTCACAGGATCACCCGCTAGGTCATCCTAAAAATTTCATTGTAATCGGTCCAGCCATTTCGGAGTCTATAGTTTACATATATACACGCATCTCCTTTTAACCGACTTTATCAAAAAGGAGGAGGTTCTCAATTCGTCGAAATCTTTTTTTTTGTATGTATGTTCACCGATTACTCAAAAACGGCTGAACCGATTTGAAAAATTCTTTTTTTGTTTGAAAGGGTATACTTCACAGGTGGTCCCATATAAATTTTATCAAAATCGGTGAAAAATCTACGAAAATCTAAAACTTGTATACATCGATGATGTTTTCATGTATTTTCATACCTCGCTGTCTCATTGGAGCGCTGCGTTTATTTGGCCTACCCATATTATAATATACAAAATACATCTACTTTCCACTAAAAATGTATTATAGGCTCAAATTTCATTCAATGAAGTCGGTTTCTTTTTAGTTTTTAAAACGTAATTATTATATATATATAAATACAATAGACGACCTTATCGCTATGTAGTAGTAGGTATGTTATTGACTGGCCTGTCAGCTCAGTTGGTAGTAGCTCTGCCTTCTGCGCTGTAGATTGAAGGTCCAATTCCCTCAGGATAAACATTTGTGTGATGAACATAGGTGCTGGTTCTGTGTCTGGGTATTATAAAGTATCATAATATGTATGTAATTAAAAATATATAAGTATTATCAGCACTCAAAATTTGAAAGTTGAAGTGACAATGGGCAGGCCATATAGCTTGCAAAACTGATAACTGTTGGGGAATAAAAGTTCTCAAATGCCGACCAAGGACAGGAAAACGAAGAGTAGGACGAACACCACCCGAAGTCGGAGGATGGAGAGAGCTCAAAATCGTTCTTCCTGGAAACCTATTGGGAAGGCCTAGGTTGAGCAGTGGACTTCTTAAAGGCTGATATGATGATGATGACGATGAAGTATTATCAGTCACCAGGTCACAATAATACAAGCGAAGCTTAGTTTGGGGCTGGATGGTGATGTGTGCATTGTCCACCAATATTTATTTCTTATTTATAATTATGAATTTTGGCGTGCTGTGCGTAAAATTAACTACTAAAGTCTATGTATACCTTCGAAGTATATTATGTATGTATTTACATAAAAAAGGAATAAAAGTATGTGGTAAGTCATGTGGTATCCATAGCACAAGCTCTGCTTACTTTGGGGCCAGTTGATGCTGTGTGAAACGTCTGGCATTATTTATTTATTTTACTGTATTCGATAGGATACTATTCGTGCTTATAGATGATAGTTCCAGCGCAGAGACCAAGAACGAACCAATGACACATACGTAAGTAATAAAATCACCATAAAAGGCACACCCAATCCATATTTCGATCAGAATGCAATGAAACTGGAGTCAAATGCGTCACACGCTATAAACTAAATTTAGCGTTATCGAAATAACTGTTATAGCATGTATAGAAATAGCCTTTATTGCACATAATGCTACTCCAATTTAGAACCCAGCATGTATTGTTTACTCGAGATGAGCGAGCGATAACGTATCATCACTTCAAAGTATAAAACAAAGTCGCTTCCCGCTGTCTGTCTGTCCCAATGTATGCATAGATCTTAAAAACTACGCAACGGATTTTGATGCGGTTTTTTTGAATAGATAGAGTGATTCAAGAGGAAGGTTTATATGTATCATACATGCATAATAAAGTAGAGAAAGACATTAACACATTTTTGAAGTGAAAACTTCTTTTAGCGCGGTACGCATATTTTTAAATGAGGTAAAGCCTCTGGACTCGCGACACCGTTACCGAGACGCAGGGCTACCGCGCTCGCCCCATTTGATTATAAACCTTAATTCACATGTTTACAGTCTACTTTTGTATGGAGAAGTTTACTGAGTTAGGTTCTTTGATATATTATCTACATTCTGAACAAAAACATAAAAGAATAATAAATGTATTTTAAAGATTCTAATAACTAATAAAATACAATTAATAAATAAAATGCAATTCATAACCCAATAACCCAATAACCTTAGTACCCATCTAAAAAATGTCTAACGCGCCAAAATAAGTTTTCACTTCTGTCAGCACTCCCGGAGTGCAACCCGTAATTTTTTTTTGCGCATATATTGCAAACGCTAACTGAACCCTACGAGATATATCAAAATAATGTACTACAGTATTGTACACTTTAAAAAGGTAGAAATTAAAGGTTACACATTCTGTAGTATATTTAGTATCAGTATTACACCCGTGCGAAGCCGGGGCGGGTAGATAATAAACAGTAGTCTAAGTGTTATTGGGGGTTAGTCCTCCTGCTGACTAACTAAAGAGTTAGCAACAGTAAAGGAAAACTGGTAACAAACCCGGCTCGGTGCCAGCCGTTAGTGTGGATACCTAATATAAACTAATTTTTTTGACCTTTGACCTTGAATATTTTTTTTCCATACACGTGAATGATGGGGAACTTTTAAATATTATTTATAATTATGTTTTGAACAATTTTACTGATTTTCAGCTTGTTGGGATTTTATGCACCTTCGAATGTCTAAATTGACCGGACTATACCGGACCGGCCTGCGTTATCAAACTGAATCCTGTGTATGATATGATGATACATATTGATAAACATGGGTTTTACTCACGTATTATTTTGTAGATGAAGGCACCGACACTGTTTCGATTCATCTAGATCTAGAGAATCTTCATCAGGGTGAGTTTCGTGAACTCAAGCGGCAACGAGCGGACCGCGGATCAAAATCGAAATCAAGATGAATCGAAGGTGTCGGTGCCTCCATCGACAAAATAATACGTGAGTAAAACCCGTAGAGTACAACTTACGAATGTTTTGAAAGATATATGATGATGTATAAATATGATATTATTAATTGATTTAATAAATTTGGACCATAAGTACATTTTAGAAAATTAATAATGTACTTAAGTACCTCTATATGTTAACCTACTATATGACCTGTATCTTTTTCTGATTCTGATAATCTTCGTAAAATAAGATGACCGCAGGACAATTAGAACAGGACATTTACATGGCAATCAATTGAAATCAGCTCGTGCTCCTGCCAACCTTCTCGTTGTACACTACCTTTTCAGCAATAGAGTTGTTCACAATACGAACATAATACCCATAAATATTGTAACATTTAAATCTATTAATGAATTTCATAATTACGTTTTAAAAACTAAAAAGAAACCGACTTCATTGAATAAAATTTGAGCCTATAATACATTTTTAGTGGAATGTAGATGTATTTTGTATATATATAATATGGGTAGGCCAAATAAACGCACCGCTCCAATGAGACAGCGAGGTACATGAAAACATCATCGATGTATACACTTTTTAGATTTTCGTTAATTTTTCAGCTCGACCGATTTTGACAAAATGTATATGGGATCACCTGTGAGCCTATAATACATTTTTTGTGGAAAGTAGATGTATTTTTAACCGACTTTATCACAAAGGAGGAGGTTCTCAATTCGTCGGTTTTTTATGTATGTTCACCGATTACTCAAAAACGGCTGAACCGATTTGGAAAATTCTTTTTTGTTTGAAAGGGTATACTTTACAGGTGGTCCGATATACATTTTATCAAAATCGGTCGAGCTGAAAAATAAACGAAAATCTAAAAATTGTATACATCGATGATGTTTTCATGTACTTCGATACCTCGCTGTCTCATTGGAGCGGTGCGTTTATTTGGCCTAACCATATTATATAAATACAAAATACATCTACTTTCCACTAAAAATTTATTATAGGCTCAAATTTCATTCAATGAAGTCGGCTTTTTAGTTTTAAAACGTAATTATATATTATTGTAAAATATAGTTTTGTACATTTCTGTAATATAAACATTTTCTATGTATTAATGTATTTTTAATGTCAGGCAATATTTATTTATGTATTGTGGTATATTGTGCTACAATTAAGAAGTCTTATTTTTTCGTAAACGAAGCGTTTGTTTGGTGGGTTCCTGAATTAATACAATTAAATTTGTAGTTTTGTGTAAGGTACTTTATTTTTGTTTCTAAAATTACCAATTAGATTTAGTATTTTTTCAGTAAAGTTCAGTACAGTGCTGTGTACTGCGAATGAAAATATGAAATTTTTCGCATAACTAAGCTATGCCATTGCAGACTCAACATTTTTTGAAAGAGGGATAGCAGAGCTATAGCCCGGAAATGTTGAGGAAAATTTGTGTTTCTTGTTGATCCGCGATCGCCCCTTAAGCTGTCGAATAAAATCTACAAGACGATCATAAGACGTGCCGTAAATACATTACGGCAGGGATTGGAAGGTTGGGCAACTAAAGAAATAAAGAAAGAAAGAAAGCAAATATGTTTATTTGACAACACAATTACAGAGCGGATCAGTTAAAAAAAAAGGTACTTAAAGAAACAAAAAAAAACACGTGGTAGAAGTTAATCCTTCAAAAATGTTCGCTTCAAGATAATGAGACGAAAATAATAGAAGAAACAATGTATAATGCTTCCTATCTCATTTTCTCCCACGTTAAATCTTATGAATTTATGTGTCAGTCTCTTTTTACTTGCGCTTTTTTTTTCAACGACTTTAAAATCACAACGATGTTAGAGAAGTTTTCAGTTAAAAAAAAAAAAAAAAAGCTGTATAATACAATCTACGTCGTGTAGCTAATTAGGAACCTATCATGCCAGACCAGGTACCTACGAACCAAGTAGGTAGATACTAGGCACAGCGAGAAAAATGCCAGAATGTAAGAAAATAACTAGTATGCCGACCCAACGTAACGTGGAATAAGAGCAGGGAGAATAGATGATGCTACGTGTTTTAGGTATGGGTTTTATGTATGTTTTTAATAAAGCAAAAAATAAGTCTTCAAAAATGTATTGGCTTATCAAATTAGGCAATACCATTGCAAGAGTTTTATTATTTAGAAAAGATACATTTTCAACAAGACTGAATTGAACCATGCCTAACATTCCGTGCATAATCTTAAAAGCATGTTTGTATTTAAATGTTCTGACTGGAAATGCGTCAAGAAATTTGCATATCGTCTCATAACTCTCCACTCCGTCAGTTGCTCTTTCTGCTTTAGCTTGAGCAATCAAGATTGCCTGTTTCTTGGTTATCACAGTAGGTATGTCCTCACTGGTGGCATCCCAGTCTCCATCACAAACTCTGCAGTCTTCGCAAATGTAACCTATCTTAATAAATGTCTCAGTAGCTCGTCAATGCGGTGTTTGTATGCATTTCTCTGTTGAGTCCAAGTAGAAATGGTCTCTGGAAAAAAGTGCAATATCTTGATGTATTTTAGATGGTAGGCTCGTATTTCATACAAAACTCAAACTCAGGTTGAAAACTGAGCTGTTTAAACATTTATGACATGATTGAGTAACAAAGTTTGAAACTATTACGTTTATAGCATGAGCTATGTTATAGTAACATAATTTTGTCTGATTCTTCGTGGCAAAGTCAATAATCTGACTATACTGATGTGACTTTATGCCCCGACAACTACGTGCGTTGTGGCAGACGTCAACATCCTTTGCGACACACCGCGTACCCAACAAGCGAACAATGCACCAACCTTGAGGGCGCTTATTTTACTTAATGCATGTTATGTACACGAGGTTCAACATAAACATATTTTTAATGACAGTCTTTCCACTATTTTCAACTCCTTAAGAATGTATGTAAGTTTTATTTAAGATAGATAGCACTTTGGTTTTACTGTAAGCTTTCTATCATAACTGTATTAAATAAATAAATGCTTAAGTGGATGAATGAATGAATGCATAAATGAATGAATAAATAAATATATACACATTATTAGCAATGTGGTGTTGAAATCTGCTGCCATCTTTATTCATTAACAAAGTCAGACCATATTTTAATGCCACGCTAACTAACTACCTATGTAATTAAACTGCAAAGGGTTAGAAAGATAGGGGATTTCGACTTACATGTACGAGATGGTTAGTTCCTCGCCTTCGTTGATCGTTCTTAAGGCCACCAGAGCAATTTTATCGTTCAGTCCCACCATCGTAAGGTTCGGCTTGCAAGAATGCTTCAGCTTGCTGCTCATCGAGAACCATCCGTGGTATATTTCCTCATATATATCCAGGGACTCGCTGAAATGAATATGGCATCAAGAGGACTGAGACTGTTGTTTTTAAAAAAATCAAATTTAATTAGACTGGAGAGAGCTCTAAGAGTGGTTTTGAAGTAGGTACGTATGGTATGTAGGGCCAACGATAAACAAGTCTATGGTCATGGTAAGAGGGAGTAAGTACATTATTCTGCTCTGAGTATTGAGTATTATAAGCTCAGAATAAACAAATTCATTAACAGTTTCAGTGAAGACGTGTTTCAAGTTTACCTGCTACAAGCAGTGAGTATATTGCTAGTTAAACATTTTACAGGTATCGTGTTGGTGAAGGTCGCGTAAAGCCGCAGCATAATCCGTGACAGCGCTTCCTTAGCAGCATTACGCTTTGAAGGTTCTAAAGAAAAACAAAAATCAAACTATTTTAATAACAATAAATAATTATAAACTTAAAAACGTATTTAAAAAAAATGGTTGTCTCTAAAGTCTGTTTACGGACGATAGTTTTACGTGATAACGTCATAAGCCTCGTGCGAAACGAGGGAAAACGCTGAACAGTCAATCTCGTGAACAGGTAGTAAAATTGAGCGATTATTTCGAACGTGAATCTGTTAACGGTGGGCCTCTTTTACCTGTAACACAATTACGCATTAGGATTGTAACGCATTAGGATTGGAGAAGAGGACAGTTACCCAAATTCTCAATGAGAAATACGGACCATCAGGCTTAGAAGAGAATACTTTACGTACACCGAAAAAAATAAAGAGAGAAAAGAAAATCGTTGGCGTTGACAATTTTGATGCTGCTGCAATTTGCAACCACATTTATGTATATTACTCAAGAAAGGAATATCCTACACGGAAAAAACTAATGGTTTCATTAAAAGAGCAGGCAGGTTTATTTTCTGGCGGTAAATCGTCACTGTCAAAGGTTTAAAATCAATTAGCTTCAGATATAAAAAAACAGACAAGCGTAAATCCTGCTGGAACGATACGATATCATTTTGAAGAGAATAACATTCTTACGTCAAGTAAATAAAATAACCGATTGGGACAATGTCGTGTTTATTGACGAAACTTGGTTAAATGCAAACCATACCGTTTCACAGACATGGACCGGTGACACAGTGGCCTCCGCCTCAAAAGTGCCATCGGGAAAAGGAGCTCGCCTTATTATGTGTCACGCGGGCTCAGCTTCTCAAGGATTTATCTCCATTCCTTGCATTCGCGTCTAAAACTACTAGTTATTACCATAAGGAAATGAACTTTAAGATTTTTAAAGAGTGGTATGAAAAGCTGCTAGTCAGCCTAGAAAACCTATCGATAATTGTCATGGACATCGTTTCGTATCATTCTGTTCAAGTTGATAAGCCACCAACGAAAGCAAATAAAAAACTAGAAATTGTCTCGTGGCTGGAAAGGAATGGTGTGGAGGAAAATCCAACTTTATTGAAAGTTGAGTTGTTGAATTTGGTAAAAGCAACTAAGCCGCCCAAGCCACGCTATATATAATCGATAAACTAGCCCTAGAGCAGGGACACGACGTTATTCGATTACCTCCCTATCACTGCCAGTTTCTCGAGCTTATTTGGGCACAAATAAAGGGTCATGCAGCGCGTTACAATACTGAGCCACCCTCCTGTAATGCAAAAATTTTGGCACTGCTATAAACTGCGTGTGCAGAAGTCACTACGGAAGACTGTAGAAAAGTCGTCGAGAAAACAAAGAAAATAATTTCAGATGATTTTAAACGAGATGTGAAAATAGACAATATGGTTAAAATTGAATTAATTATGTCTCTGAGTGCGGACAGCATTGATGACGATGACAACACTAGGTATCATTCAAATAGCTCAACTGAATAAATGCATTTTTTGTTACACTATGTACTTGTGTTATTCTGTTTCCATAATTTACGATTGAAAATCGATTGATAATTTAATTTAATCGATGTTTCTAAGCAGGTCACCTTACTATGAAACTGAAACAGACAGATATCAAATGTAATCTATCAAATTAGCCCTACTATAGTTAAAAAAATCTAGTTAATTATAGGTACCTAGATACTGACTAATTCAAATAGTTAATAAGTAGGTACCTACTTCCCCAGTTCCCCACATCTATCAAACAGTTTATTGTAGCTCGATCCTCTCACTATTATAAAAAACCTAAATTAGAATCAGTCTTAAAACTTACCTTTGGGCAAATAATTAGGCACTTTGTCAAGCTGATGTAGAACTCTTGCGCAAAAAATACTCCCCTCATATATTTTGCCTTCGAAGCAAATTCTTCGGTCATCGTAATTCAGGATAGAGAGCGGATCGTCCGAGTTATAAGTTTGTCTGATGGTTGCGGTTTTCATTCTTGACGTGCCAATGTTTTCTGAAGCCTTTATCAACGCGTCCCAACCCAATTTAAGTGACAAATTAATTGCTGTTTTCGTCACTAGCACGTTGTGTGGCTCCTTGTAAATTATTTCAATATAATCCACGATTTGACATTCGATACCGTGGTACTCGTCAATGCATTGGTCTCGGCACTCGTTGCTGCAGAACATGGCATGACAACAGGCATCACACGGGTACAAATGTGGGGTTATTTTCTTGCAGAAGTAGCACATAAGGTACCTAAATCCAATTTCCACACAAGACTCGAAAGCTCGTTCGATTGCCACCACAGTTGCAAAGCTAGCGCTATATTGCTGTAGAAAACAGCCGCATTTAATATATTTTTTCGAAAAATTCGTCGGTCTCTCGACGAGCGTTCCTGGACAGTTTCCTAGAATTGTACATTTGTTTTGCATTATCAATCCGGTGGACTTTTTTCAAGGTGATTGTTGCTGCTTTTACTATTTTAGCCATATCATGTGTATCAATGACGGCGTATATTTCGTCAATGACACCAAAGGCTTCAAGTTCTCTTATATGTTCCATTTTATCTACAATATAACACATTCTTGATATAATTAGTTAAGACTGAGATACTGGCATAACAGTTCAGTTGGTAATAAAAGAACATTAATCTATTCTTAACGAGTTAGAGACGATGAACATGGATGTTGGTTGTGTGTCTGGTTCTCTGCCATAAAATAACTTTGATTAATGTATAAATAGCGTTGTCAACATTAATTCACGGCGAGATGGTGGAAATAGAGCACATTCCCGATTTTAGAGAAATTCCTGGGCACATTCTCCGAACTGTATTCTAAAAAAGACCGACAGGCAAGCAACTTTACGGCCGGCGGTGCTGGAGACTATGGAACTTAGTCTCAGCGTTTAGCTCCTTACCTATCAGCCTCAATGCTCTACGAATTGGTATGATCTGTTGATCTCCGAGAGTGCAGAGAGAGAGACAGAAAAGTAACAATATGTGAAGATTGTATATACCTGTTAGTTAATGTATATATAAAAAATCACTGAACACAACCTAGTACAAGAATCCACGACTATGCTTAATCAACTTTATGGTACCTATGCTAAAGGAAGAGTGCGTAAATTGTTCAATTCTCAAGTCTATTAATAATAGGCACTTAATTGGAAAATAATTAGCTTAATGTAGGTACCTACTTATCAATTACGTAATTATCTACATGCAGTATAACGTAACCCAGTAAAAAGGGAATTCCCTAACACTGACCTCTGTGGTGAAGTGGACCAAGGTCCGGCTGAAACGCAGAAGGTTTCGGGTTTGATTCCATTTCGACAAATGTTTGTATGATCTGCAAGTATTTATCTCGGGTCTGGGTACCTACAATATACCATATGTATTTACAAAAAAAAAGTATATTAAGTAGTAAGTAAGTTAAGTAGTATATCAGTCATGTGGTACCCATAATACAAGCTCTGCTTACTTTGGGGCCAGATGATGTTGGGTGAAATGTCCGGCATTATTATTGTTATTACTTCTCGTCTTTATCCACACTCTTCTTCTAGGTTTCGGTTTCTTTAAATGATGACACAAAACAATAAAAGCTGCAGCAACGACAACAGCTTCGGTATCCACTATTTTATCCTGCGAGATCTAGCCGCAATATGCCCCGCGTGTACGAACAAAATTCCTCAGCAATCCAGTTGCCAAATCTTGAAGGGCTACACTAGGCAATGTATTGCAAAATGAAATTGCAGCAAGGGTAAAGTTGCAAATATATTGAGCTATATTGGTCAATAAAAATAGCCAACAAGATGCAATTTGTGTAGACCATTTACAGCCTTCTTAAGATACAATCTATATCCATACCAAATTTGATTAATGCAAAAAAAGTTCTGTTGATCCGATCGCTACAAAACTTCACTGGATCACCCGCTAGGCCAATCTGAAGATTTCCTAAAAATTTCATCGAAATTGGTTCAGCCGTTTCGGGGTACATAACAATTTGGTAAGAAGAAGAAAACTACAGTAAAATAACACAATAGTACACTAACTGTGGCTCAAAAACATGTGTGAAAAAACAAAATCATTTCTCTGTGTGTGGTATTGTCTAAACAGGTACAACAGTTAAACGGTCTAATCTCAGCGTTGATGCTACTCCCCTAAGAAAGTAGCGCTGGTTTTAGGACTTAGTTAAAGGCTTTATATAAAATATGTATATGTTTTTTTAGAACTAAATCATTGGTTAAGGTATTTCGATAAAATATAGCCTCTAAAAAAACAAGTGTTGGTGGTCGTAACTATAGTTTTTTGAACTAAACGAAAATCAATCGGTGATCTCGTTTAGTTCAAACACGAAATCATTTGGTCCATTTGTACTTTAGGTTGGTTCATGATCTAAGTTTCTCTCTTTGCTGGGGTTCCCCTACCCGAATACATTGAACTACCTAATTACTTAAGTATTTCACACATTACTAAGCAGGATTATCATTACTGCCACACTTAGAGTCATCAATGATTAATTAAATAGCTCATTAGTAAATTTGACAAAGAAAATCTATACCCACTAAGGATCGACTTAAGTAACCATTAATGACTCAATGTATAAATGAGTGTGGTAGAAAGATAATTAAGCTAGTTAGATATATCTTGAAACATTATATATTGTCTGTCTTGAGATTTGACTCTTCCATTAGTAGTATATCGTATGTGCAGTTCAGTTCTTTTTGGTTACCAGTGCATTTAAAAAAATAAAAATCTTGTGAAAATTCAGTTCGGTAAGTTATCTTTTCTATCCATATATTAATACGAGTACGTGTAGCAAAAACTTTGTGCCCCTTTTTACAAAAATTGCGCGGACGAAGGAGTATGAAATTTCGCACAGTATAATTTATATAGAGAAGGAGTGCAGAATGCTAATATTTTTTTTAAATTGTGCATAATAATACATTAATTATGGTCGAATTTCGACAAGTGGACGACCACTAGTAATAATAATAATACAATGATAAATAATTTGGTATGATATGTTTATTCTACCGACCTTACATAAAAACATCTCTCAACTTCTGTCAAAGGTTAATAATAGCTTCTTCTTCTTCATTAATGGCATGTGTCATAATAATGTCCATGTTGCCAGTGTATTTAGTATGATGTCGATTATTTTCTCTTATATTTTTATATTTTTCCCGAGTTTTCGGGTTTTGTGATTTTGGTGATTTTATTCAAAATAAGCTAGAGTTATTGACTAATAATTAAAATGAATGTTTTGTATTACTCGTAAATCCGTAAAATAATCTGTAATTGAAAGTAATTTTATAATGAGACAAATTTTTATGAAGTAACAAACGACGAACGACAACATACGACTTGTGACGTCTTATTATAAACAATCTAAATAAATATTAAGCTTTGAAGTAGCCATTTTTAAACTAAGTAATCCTATGCTTTAACATAAAATATTTTTCTTAATTATAACATAAATACTTACAACAAATTATGGAAACTTGTAAATAAGTTGGATTCAGACTTTTATCTTTTTTATTCCATAAATATTGATGGATAATGCACACATCACCATCTATAATGATAATAATAATAATAAAACGTTTATTTTGCGCCCCAAAAAGCTAAACGGTTACTAAATAGTATAACTATTAAAAATTATGACAGCAAAAAAGGACACCAGCATAATTTGTGAAATTGTGCTGAGTGGATTTCCTTAACAAGGCAAGAATAGTATTTCGGATATTACGAGGTTTTATAACATTATTATCACGTATTAGGTAAAAAGAACCTGGCTGACCGAGCTTTGCTCGGTATAAAACACGGATAAAACGACGTTTTCTAAACATGAAACCTAGCTAGATCGATTCATCGCCCCCGAAATCCCATGCATACTAAATTTCATGAAAATCGTTGGAGCCGCTTCCGGGTTTTAGATTATATACATATATATATATATATATTATAATTGCTTGTTTTGAAGGTATTAGATAAGATAAATAACGCGCGAGACTTTGCGGGACAGTGGACTGTAATTGCCTATACGTCAACTCAAAGCTGCGCGGCTTTTTATACCCTTAACTAAGAGTATCTCAAATCTCAAAGAGTATCTAGGTGTCAGTTATTTACAAAAATTTCTTACATTGCAGATACAATGGAACACATAAAAGAACTCGAAGCCTTTGGTGTCATTGATGAAATATACACTGCCATTGATTCATACGACATGGCGAAAATCGTAACAGCAGCAGCAAACGCATTGAAAAAAGCCCGCTGCATTAATAATACAAGAACGCAATTAAAATCCCAAATGGTGTCCGAGATAGCTCTGATACGGGCTTGTGAATTATATGAAAAAGATTTATATGCTTTAGGGGTATATCGAAACAATATGGCGCTAGCTTTTGCACCAAATGTTTCCAGAGAAATTATAACCGTCGCCTACGGCATGAGGGCAGAAATTATGTTCAGGAGTAAAAACTACGCAGAATGCCAGGAAGATGTTAAGACCTGTTTATCCATGAACTGCCCGGAGAGTTATGCGAAACAATTGAAAAAAATTAGCAACGATTGTAAAGTACTCTTGGTGTTCAGATGTATTAATGAACTTAAAGTGCCCTCATTTGTTAAGTCGTTCTTTTTGTTTGACTGCGCACGCAACGCTGACGTGCCGTGCGCATCTGCAGACGTAAAGTTTATAAACCAAGACGGAGCGAAGCGAGCCGCTGCTGGCAAACATATCAATGCAGGCGCTGTGGTGGCAATTGAACGAGCATACACCTCTTGTGCGGACATTGTGTACCTTACATGCTACTACTGCCATAAAATAACCCCACGTCTGTACCCGTGTGATGGCTGCTGTCGTGCCCTATTCTGCAGCAACGAATGCCGAGACCAATGCATTGACGAGTACCACCGTATCGAATGTCAAATCGTGGATTATATTGAAATAATTTACAAGGAGCCACAAAACGTGCTGATGACGAGAACAGCAATCAAATTGTCACTCAAATTGGGTTGGGACGCGTTGATAGAGGCTTCAAAAAACATTGGCGCGTCAAGAATGAAAACTGCGACCATCAGACAAACATATAACTCAGACGATCCACTTTCAATGCTGAGTTACGATGACGACAAATATTGCTTTGAAGGAAAACTTTTCCAGGGGAGTATTATTTGCGCGCGAGTTCTACATCAGCTTGACAAACTGCCAAATTATTTTCCTAAAGGTGAGACGTCCAAGATTGTAGACAGTAGGTTTTTTAATAGCAAGCAGCGAATTAAACTACTCGGAGTCAGTTGGGGTTTTGAAATGGCTTGATAGCGACCCGACAACCTCAGTTTACTAAAATATATTCAACTGGTCTCACCGCTCAATTGTTAGTAAGTTTGCCTTCTGTGTCATAGGCTGAGGGCTCGTTTCCCTCCCAGGACAAACATTTGTGTGATGAACAATATCTATTGTATATGTTTGTTTGTTTCTAGCCCTCTTAGTTATTGGTAGTTGTTATTTGGTACGGTGACGAAATGAGAAGTCCAAAGTTCACTGTAGATAGTTGTATTTATCGGACTAAACACTAGTACACGGAATGGTGGTTAGAATATATGAAACTGGTATTATAGACTTAATTTGGTAATAACAAAAATTGTATAAAATGGTAAGTATGGTGAGATGGTTGAGTATCGCGGTGCCGGGCCGACAGATAGTAGCGTACAATTTTGTATATTTGCTTGTAAGACAAAAATGCATAATTCCTGTATTCGGTATAAACCCGAACAGTCTGGGTATTATGGAATTTCACACAGCATCACAAATACATACATATCATGTATGTATTTACGAGTTTAATTGTATTATATAAGTTATCTGGTTCTCATAGTACAACCAATGCTTAGTTTGTGGCTAAAGATGCTGTGTGAATAAAATTGTCTACCAACTTTAAATATTTATTCTTAGTGTATCTAATATTTGTTTGGTACTTAACAGTTTACCTACTTAGAGACTTTACGAGAGCTGTCGAATCCATAATTTAGGTATCTTAAACTCGTTTTCCTAAGTTGCATTGGAAATGCCAAAGTCGATGATGATTAGATAGAAGATTGAAGTCTGCTGTTTGTTTTCTTTTAGGATCTTCAAAACGGAAGGCTGCTAAGGAAGCGCTATCACGGATTATGCTGCGGCTTTACGCGACCTTCAACACGATACCTATAACAATACGTGCAAGTGAAATCTCCAACGACACTAAAGGGTAAACTTCAATGACGTTTTCACTGATATCCAATTGTGAATCTATGAATTGAAAAGTCTAAAAACAAAAGAACAAAGATTAAACGAATATTATGCCGCCAGCATCCTTCTGATTCCGTCTTTTTGGCAAGCTTGACTATCTCCTGTCTAAGCTTTCTGTTTTACATATACGAGCAGGTATGTATTTTAATAATATGTATCTGACGTTTGTCATTAATTCTCTTTTGGTTATCCTTCTTTGGTTTATGACTATGTAGCTGTTTGGACCATACGAACATTAAAGTACCTTTAACTAGTTTCTATGAAGATAGCTTCGCTTTCGTAAAGTACTATCGTTTTGAAGATATCAATTAGTGAAACACTAATTGTTCATAACTTTTGATTATATTTTTAAGGGACTCGATCAAAGTTACACATAACCACGGTTGGTTTTCCATGAGCAGTAAGCTGAGGCATTCCTGTGAGCCAAACCTCATGGTGGTGGGACTGTACGACAAAGTGGCGCTGGTGGCCTTGAGGACGATCAACGAGGGCGAGGAACTAACCATCTCGTACATGTGAGTCCAAATCCTATTATCATAAAGATTCAAGATTATTTCATTTGATTAGTCGAACCGAAACGCGTCGCTCCTTTTAAGATTTTAACTCCTCGACGCGCCTGTGACGATTTGCAGCGAGTGGACTGGTCGAAATCTTAAAACAAGCGGCGTATTTCCATTCAACTCATCAGTACCTACCTATTCTAGTGGTCATCCATATCCATTATGCAATATTAAAACGCTATAAAACGCGGAAAGAAAATTAAACTTTACTTTGCATTTTTCCAGAGATCATTTTTACATGGGTTCAAATAAAGAACACTTACAAACACCGCATAGACGAGCAACTAAGCTATTTATGCAAATAGGTTACATTTGCAAAGACTGCAGAGTTTGTGATGGAGACTGGGACGCTAACAGCGACGACATACCCACTGTTATGACCAGGGAACAGGCTCTCTTGAGCACTAAAGCTGACCGGCTAAGTATGCTAAGTAGGCTAAGCGTAATAGGCGTGGTAGAAAGTTTTCTGTTTGCTTGTGAACTTCTTGACGCATTTCCAGTAAGAACGTCTAATCATAAAATTGGTTATTGGAATATGCGTCGTCTAATGTTCCAGTTCCAACATGCACTCACTAATAAAAATGTCACTTTTTGGTGACTGGCGTGTAATCAGTATTCAAAATAAATCTTTTTCAAGTAAATTTTTGTGGTTTTTTGTGTTTTTACCACCAGCAAACTCCGCATAGTTTAGTAGTAGTTGGTTTTGAACAAGCAGATCTGCAGATACTCAGTGGAGTGGAACTCGCCGGAGTCTGTGTCTCTTTCAGAGCATGTACCTACCTATCATCTGGATGTTATCAAAGCCTACCTCCGGAACTAGACAGAACAGATAACTTTAGTGACATGTCCAGTCCAATAGCGCAAAACTGCGAAGTTTATAATTTGGTGTTTAAAGTTTTTTAAACTTACGCGATCAGAACACATTATTATAAATACTTACGGGTATTTATCGCGTTTCCCGTCGCGTCATCCCGTGTCCACGACAGAGTGTAAACCTGTCGAAACGTCGGGAAAAATAGGTAAATAAACGCGATAAATACCCGTAAGTATTTATAATAATTTGGTGTTTAGTTCAGAAGTACAAATTTAACCGATGCCACCCCTATGCTGCACAGCTCGCGTGTCGTATAACTATGTACTTAATTGTAAAAAATGTTGATGAAAACGTTTTCAATCAATACCTACTCCCTAAGTATCAACCGTTTCACATTTTTGTAGATAAGTAGTACCTAAAGCTTACCGTAACTGCTGATGAAATTTGTGGCGCTAACAAGCAGAAATTGCTGAGACAGCGGACCAATAATAGCCCACTATTTCCCTTGTACCTATTTTTTCATATAATTCGAGTTAGTAGTTAGTGAAACATCCGTCGGTTCTTCGTACTACTGTCTAAAAAACCTAATGTGTCTAATTTACGAGTTTGTAACACTGAACATCTGGAGGGAGATACATGTTCAGGAGGTACTAAATGCAATGGATGTATAAATTTACGTATATATCCATTGCGTTTTATAAACTCCTGAACGTGCATCAGCTCTCTTTCTAGATGTTCAAGGTCACAAACCCGTAATACCGGCAGAAGACAGCATGGATGCACGAACAGAGGCAAGCAAACAAAACGCAGAGGTCAGCAGACAGCCTATGTTCCATATATTATGTGAAAGGGGTAACTAATAAAATTGGAAACGTCCTAAGAAAGTATATAAGAAAAAAGCAAATAAATAACGCCGAAAGATGTCGTGCCTTTGCAAATACCTGGTGTGTGTAAAATAGATAATAAAGAAAAAAGTATAGAAAGAAAGCTATTGCGAACGCCGAAGGATGTCGTGTCTTTGCAAGTACCTGGTGTGTGTAAAGAAGACTGCAGCTGTTGTTGTTCCTACATTGAGTAAACGAAGAGTACGTGTAAAGCTGTTACAGCAGATAAAACCAGCAGATTAACAAATCAGCGATAGCGGAGCAAGTGATCGATTCGGGACTTAATCACTGGATTAGGTCACAATCCAAAAGGTATTTCCAATGATCGTAGGTCTCACAATGGTCAGTGAGGTTTTTAATTTAAATTAAGATGTACGCTAATTTCAATCGAGAAGACGGTTTTACGGACTCTTAGTCGTGGAATCCCATTGTTAGTAGGTGCTAAGTTTAAAATATATTAAGTTAAGTTTAAGTTTACTGAAG
This sequence comes from Lampropteryx suffumata, assembly GCA_948098915.1. Lineage (NCBI taxonomy): Eukaryota > Metazoa > Arthropoda > Insecta > Lepidoptera > Geometridae > Lampropteryx > Lampropteryx suffumata. The sequence continues at coordinate 5,273,780 of OX402566.1, read as the reverse complement.
ATTCAGTTTATTGTTTGAGAATTATTTATTGTTTAATGTGTTGCAAACACTAGTTTATTCTTTTGCAAATAAATTACCTGACTCGGTTGGGAATCTGTAGTTTCTTCGGGTCGTATTTTGCTTACACCTAAGTACAAATAAGAGTTTTATTCACCACCAATTAGCGACTAAAATGGACTAAAACACGTCACTCACACGTCAAGTTAGTAAATTTGAAAAGTGTTATTAAAATGATACGCTTATTTCTGAATTAGCGTAACATTTTTAATAATACTTTTCAAATTTACTAAAACTTTGGGGTAAACAAAATAGTAATAGTAAGGGAACAGAATTACGGCCACTAAAAGCTCTCAAAAGAGTAATTTTGTGAATGGTCAGGCCAAGCGTACTCCGCATTATACTAATATTATAAATGCAAAAGTGACTCTGTCTGTCTGTTTGTTAAGTTTTCACGACTAAACAGCTGAACCGATTTTGATGAATTTTGGTATAGAGATAGATGGGACCTTGGCGAAAGACATAGGCTAATTTTTATGTAGGTATCGGTATGTAATAAGTTACAAGTATAATGGCGCAAATAACTAGAAAAAGTGACGACGAGACGAGATAGAGTTACGTGATAGAAAGAAATGCTTTATGTATTTAAATAGAATGTTAGGCACTAAGGCGTTGTTGTTGTTATTAAATGTTTTCGCGGAGTTCGGTTTCTGTACTTGTACTAATTAGTATTCTGTGGTATAATGACTGTAATAAATAAATAAATAATGCCGGACATTTCACACAGCATCATCTGGCATCTGGCAAAGTAAGCAGAGCTTGTCTTATCGGTACCACATGACTGATACACAACTCATATTTTTTTTTGTAAAAAATATAGTGCTTTTAACCACTGACTTTTTAAATTGTTAAGCTACTGAGTATTATGATAACTATATTTTTCTTCTTTCAATATTAAGGGACCATCGTAAAACTGATGTGTTTCCAGTGTTTGCCGAGTCGAGTTGGCATTTGACAAATCTATCATTTTATTCAAGTCGGTCTAAAATATATTTTGCCATGTTGAAATATTTGGTAAACTTGTATTATATCTATATATTAATACGTGTTATATATAATACGTGAAGCAAAAACTTTGTACCCCTTTTTACGAAAATTGCGCGGACAGAGGAGTATGAAATTTCGCACACTTATAGTTTATATAGAGAAGGAGTGCAGAATGCTTTTTTTCTTAAAGATTTTTTTTTTACATTAATTAAATATGGTCGAATTTCGACCAGTGTGTTTGTAATTAAACTCCGCGTGTTTTTTTTGTCTGTTCAAGTGGATTAGAGAAAGACTTACACTAGACTTAGGACTTACAATTAGATTACATTTTTTTTTAAAAACGCGCGGACGATGTCACAAACTGGACAGCTAGTAGCTATATAAGAATAGCAGGACCCTATTCATATGATAGCATAATTATGTTTCGCCATTTTATGAATTGTTTATTTGTAATTTGGTACCGAAAAACATAATTTTAGACTTGGAGGGATTAAGAACAAGAGAGTTACTTGTAGCCCATGTGAAAATATTATTTAGATCTTTATTAACTTGAATCAGAGCTTCCGTAGTGTATTTTGGGGCAAAACTATGGTAAATCTGAGTATCATCTGCATACAGATGGTACTTACATACGTCATTAGGCTTAGACATATCAGCAGTGAAAATTGAGAAGAGGACCGGACTCAAAATGGAACCCTGTGGAGTGCCTCTTGGAACTTTCCTTATATTAGAGGAGAATTTTGTACCATCGTGGTTTTCCAGCTCTACATATTGATCTCTGTCAGAGAGATACGACTCAAACCAGTTGCAGGAGTCCGTAGAGAAGCCATAGTAAGCTAGTTTAGCTAAGAGCAAAGGTATCACGGTTTATACAATGAAACGCGCGGGAAAAAACTAGCAGAACCAGCACGGTACACAGTCCTGAGTCCGAGGCAGCAATTAAGTAATCGGTGACCCGAGAGAGAAAAGAGCCGTCTCTGTACCATGATTTCGGAAGTTGATTGGTATTTCGGAATTATATTTTCTTGGGCCAGATATTTTTCCATTTGGGAGAGCACTAAAACTTTAGAAAGAACAGGTAGAATACTAATGGGACGTAGCTGTTTTAGTTCTTCCACTGCGTAGGATTTCAGTATTGGCCTAACTAAATCTCGTTTCCAGTTAGGAAACTCATTCGATGTGATAGAGCTATTTATAATGTTAGTAATTAACGGTAATGTTTCTGGTAGAGTGAGCCTTAACATTTCCGCGTTCAAATTGTCATACCCGGATGCATTAGTATCTATATATACCCAAAATATTGTACTTAATATATCTCCTGATACTGTATGCAATGTAAAAATACTACATGTTTTTTTATTAGATTTAAAGAAAGAATATAGATCATAGTCTAGCTGGCCAATGCCAGGTATCTTTAAAAGTGTGGTGTCAAATATATGGCCAGAGCCTTATAAAGGGTGAAAAATTAAGATATAAGATATGATAAAATTAAGTTAGGGTCCATCAAATGATCAGGTATAGAAGCTATATATATATAAAGGTTTTGTTTTTTTTTAAAGAATTCCACATTCTTTTGGGCTGTCTTATATTTTTATTAATGTAATGCGCAAATAATGCTGTATTTTCTCTATGTAATGCTCCTGTGACTAAGTTTTTAAGCTTTTGTAATAATTTAAGCTGGTATGGTAAAGCAGGCTGGTATTCTGGTACCTTTAAGCATCGTTGGTATTCTGTGGCGACACAGTAAATAACACAGCAGCAAAGTACATCCAGGTACCTAATAGGTAAGGGTACCTACATAGGTGTACATATATGTACATAAACGTTTTATAACATTATGCAGCTTTATGCTGAGTTCAGCACCTGTTTGATTGCGCACACAGAACGGAACTAGTTGGTGCTTATACTTGACCTACAATTATGACTCACACTCAAATATTTATATTCAATACAATCACAAGTATCACTTTAAAACGTCTTACATACTAGGAGATTTTTGTGCTAATTCCTCCTAACCCAAGTCCGAAAAGAACTGGCTAGAAACTCGTCCTGGTTCTAGCGCTTTTTTGTATGAACCTTCTAATAACTAGCTTAATTAAATAGCTCATTAGATGGCGATGAAATAAACAAGCACGGCTAGTAGGCCGAAACTTAGATGATTTTTGTTTATTTTGTATGTACCTACGATACCACCTATTATGGTATCTTTCTTACTGACATCCGTTCTGTAATGTGTTGTGTGGCTCGATGAAAATCCATTAACAAGAGTTCTTTTATAAAGCACTTTGCTTACGATGATAGACGTCTGAATATGCTTGAATCACTTACTCAGAGGGTTAGTCAGAGGCACGCCCAAAATGACTAAGACTTGTAAAATTTCTCATAGTAGATACCTACATAGAAATCAAAAATCAAACATGTACACGACTGCAATTCCGTAAGTTTCCTCTGATCTCTAGTTACTTAGTTAGTTCTAGGACTATCTAAGGATTGCTATGCTAACCGATGATATACATCTATAAATTGTAGTTTTATGGAATGCCGGTTTCCTTACGATGGTTAATTCTCAGGTTAATTAGTTAAGGGACCTACGTACCAGTCAAGTATTATTACAATGGATTACGTTAGTCTCACTACAGCGTAGGACATCGTAAGAAACGGCTTACGAGAACCGTAGCTTATTCCTATCCTTGTGCTACGAGACTATTTGTATACTTAACTATACCTATATAAAGAGACTTCTGAAATAGATAATTGATACAGTGGCCAAAGTGGCCAGTGGAATGGCCTTGCGTAAATCCATTACAAAACAAATATTGATGGACAAATATTTAGTGCCATGCAAAGCGTTCTCATCGCCCATCCCTAAAAATCTAACAACGAAAGTGTTTAATCTGTGCGTCCTACCAGTAATGACATACGGAGCCGACACGTGGCCACTCACCGTGCGACTTGTCCACCAGTTCAAGGTCGCTCAGCGAGCTATGGAGAGAGCTATGATGGGAGTTTCTCTTAGGGATCGAATCCGAAACGAAGATATTCGTCAGATAACTAAGGTCACCGACATAGCTCAACGAATAAGCAAGCTCAAGTGGCAGTGGGCAGATCACCTACCAACCGATGGCCGTTGGGGCAGACTGGATCTTGAGTGGAGGCAGCGTGTCGGCAAACGTAGTGTAGGGCGCTCTGTAGCAAGGTGGGGCGATGATATCCGTAAGGCAGCGGGCAAGGATTGAAGGAGGAGAGCTGAAGATCGAGCTAAGTGGCGAGCCATAGGAGAGGCCTATATCCAGCAGTAGACTGACACGGGCTGATGATGATGATGATGCAAAGCGTAACATTTTACAAACGCTTTGCATGGCTTGTCTATTGCGGGCGGGATGGAGGTGCATGCGTCTGCGTCGTGTCTAACTCATGGGGAATAGATTAGCGGAACAGTTGGTACTAAATATTTGTCCATCCGTTTAATGTTAAGACTTTTGCACTTAATTTCTGAACGAAGCACCATTTAGTTAGGTACGCGAGACCTACTAATAATCTACAGCTTATGTGCCAGAAGGTAAATGTTTATATTATTTGACTAGCTGACCCGGTCACACTTTGCAGTTGCAGTTATGTTGCAGTTAACTTACACTGCCATCTGTTAGAAACTTATGGAAGTTTTTGTAGGAAAACATAAAAATTGCAATAATTACAAACAGTAAACCAAATTACATCAAAATTGGTTAAGTAGTTCCGGAGTTTATTCCGGAAAAACATACTAACACGCGATTTTTATATAATGATACAAATAATAATGATAATGATAAAACTCTTGTCTAGGTACAATTATTTAGTAGGCAATGAAGTAGGATTTTCATTGTCGCTTTGGTGATAACACTGTAAAATTTTAATAAATTAATAACACCTACAAAAACTGGCCTAATGCTGCAAAAAACAGGGGTACGTAAACCGGTATACAGGGTGTCCCGGAACTAGTACTTTAAGCCCGAACGGGGTGATTCCAACCATGAAGTTAGCAGATATGGGGGTAAAGTTCTTAAAAAATCCTATTTTCCACGAACAAAAAATAAATAACACGTTTTTTTTTAATTTTGTTTAATAAAAATCCAAGTCAAATTTATTCATTGTAAATCAAATGTATTTTGATATCTAGGACATACCCACGTAAGTACCTACCTCCTGCAGATGGTAAGTACCTATGTATGCCTTCCTGACAGTAGGTATATTTTAACAAAAATTACTTGCAAGTTCAATAATGCAGTGTACACCCTTCGCATACGCAGAAGGTTGCTGGTACGATTCCCGCTGCGGGACAAATATTTGTATGATTAAGTATTTGCCTCGAGTCTGTGTATTTTTCTATGTATAATATGTATATAAGTATGTAGTATATAAGTAGTATATCAGTCATGTGGTACCCATAACACAAGCTCTGCTTAATTTGGGGCTAAATGATCCTGTGTGAAATGCCTGGCATTATTTATTATCTATTTATATTTATAAAATAGTTTCCGGTGATTTACTTACTCGTACTTAGGCTAACTTTTGCAATATTGCCGATAACGCTATATTATATCAAATATTAGCAATATTGTAAATATCAATATTGGAGATAATGAGCATTCACAATACCTTGGAGGTGATGGATTCATAATGTCAGGATACGTTATAATTTATTCATAGCTGGATAAGACTGAAAATACCTCTCATCCAGAAATAACAAACGATCAATACCTAACTTCCAAAATAAAGCAACCAAAAAAAATCATTTACATATCCACCTACAATATCTCCTCTATCCGCCAACTCAATCATCTTTTCATTACAGATAAAGAAGCAAAATACAGCAAAAAATATTTATCACTTTCATTTTCCGATCCCTACCAGAAGTGGAAGCAACAGGTAAGGTACCCGAAACTCCTCACTCGTAAAAAAAACACTTACCAGTAAATAAGTGGTGTTTTAGACGATATTCAAACACAATACACAATGTTTTCACTGAATTTTCATAGAAAAACTCACTGTTTATAACCGCGCGGGAAAAGGGACGTCCGCCGCGCACGAGCCTTTCCGTTCAACTGACTGACTTGGCTGGTGACTGAAGGATTACTGGGAAATACAAGGGGGTGTAGAGTAGGTAGAGATTGGTTTTCTGCGGTACGAGGAGAAAAATAATTCGGTTTAGAACTTAACTAGTCGCAAGCCTATAATTTTCTGCTTACCTTACAAATTATAATCTCTGACTTTATGTCGTCAGTCTACCTGTAACAAGTTAAAGGTAGACCTAGGTATTTCATACAACCGTAGTCTCCTTTGTAACCTATGTAATTCTATGTTGTGGGATTAAAAATAAGCCTTTAATGCTGTTTGCAACATACAAGTTGGTATAATACATAATTACGTTTTAAAAACTAAAAAGACAACCGACTTCATGTATATAAAAAAATATCATCGACGTAATTTTACGATTACCGAAAAACTGCTTTACCGATTTAGATAAAATTTAAATGGGACCTCCTGGGAAGTATACCCTTTGAAACAAAAACCTTTGAACAATTTAAATCCTTTGAAATTTTTCGAAATCGGTTCAGGCGTCATTGAGTAATCGGTGAAAATACATTTAAAAAAAAAATATCCGACGAATTGAGAAACTCCTTCTTTTTTTGAAGTCGGTTAAAAAGAAAACCGACTTATAAAAAATATCATCAATGTACACAATTTTTGGATTTTGGTTGATTTTAACGATAAACCTGGAAAGTATAAACATTAAAACAAAAAAATATTTTTTCATTTAGGCGTCTTTGAGTAATCGGTGAACATACAATTTAAGGGACCTTGTGCTCCATACTTTAATATTGGGAGGATACACATATCCATTAGCTTCCATTTTAATGATCATGAAAGAGTGCCCTGCATAAGATCTTTCATAGACCAGTAGCTCCTCCATGCATTCTCTGACCGCCTTGCTATTTCTTGCTTTTGGCGGGACTCGAAGGAGACTAATATCTGGTCCAAGTAAAAGTATGTATTTGTTTTGCATATCCTGCCCATAGACAATGAATTTGCAGTAAAGTAAAGTGGGATATTAAATTCACTGTGCTAAAAAAGATTCCGACGAATTGAAAAACTCCTTTTTGAAGTCGGTTAAAAATACTAGTTAGGTAGTTCAGATAGGTTTAGACTTAGAAAGAATGAAGAAGAAAGAAAGAAAATGTTTTTATTTGATCCAGCATCTAGGGCACTTACATAGTATTAAACAAACAAAACAAAATATATACTTATAATAATAAAAAAATAAAAACTACGTACCTAGATTGTTGTGTGGGGCAAATAGGTTCCCGTCTCAGCATGATGTTGTACCGAACCAATGGAGGATCGGAGCAGCGTTGATTTTCAGACGGAGGCTCCGTCTGAAAATCAGCGCTGCTCCGATCTGCTGCTAAATGCTAAATGATACTTAGGTAAAACGTAGCTTTTTAGTTCTTAGTTGTCGCTCATCGGTATAAGTTAAAGTGTTTTAGCGCCTCAGTGCCACGCCACGCATAAAATTTGCGGTTCCCGAAAAGGGAAAATACATATAAAGTAAAATAAATACCCTTTAAGACCCAAGTACACTTATTTACGCAAATAAAATAAATATCTTATATCGGCAGCGGAGGCCTTCGAACGGCCTTCACTAGGATTTCCCTAACCTAACATTTCACTAAGTGTTACCCGTTTGGTGAGTGACCGCTTGTTAAAGTTGCCAAGAATTATGAATAGACTAATACCTTCTGTTACTATTGGTCTATTACTAATCTTCTATTACCTAATATTCTATGACTATTAATATTGGTGGTAAATATTCACATCTAGCCCCAAATTATGCGTAGCATCTATTATGGGAACTAGATGACTGATAGAACACTATTTTTATATTTCGAAATACATACTTATGATACTTTATAACACACCCAGACACAGAAAAACATCTATGTTCACAAAAGTGTTTGCCCTGGGAGGGAATCGCACCCACAACCAACAGCGCAGCACTACCAACTGAGCTGACAGGCCAGTCAATTATTATTGATGTATGTATATTTATATATTATTAGTATTATTTATATAAGAGTGTTATAAAAATATTTAAAAATACATGAGTATTCTATCAGTCATCTAGTCACCATAATACAATCTATGCTTAGTTTGGGACTAGATGGTGTTGTGTGCATTGTCCATCAATATTTATATTTATTTATTTATTTATTATTCTTTAATTAACACGGATAAACCAATACATTAATTAAAGTCAATCTAAACAATTATTTGAAATATGAATATATTATAAGTAATAATAATACCTCGCTATGAATGTCGAAACAAAACAAAAATAGTATGAAACACGCAGTCATACATCACGTTCACAGAAACTCAAACAATCCGATAAAATGTTCACCCATCCATCCGCAAACAGGACTACGATTCAGGAGTGCGTAAAGCGCGGCAAGGATGCTCGGAATAGGTGACGAAGATCTAGCCATAGTGCGTACCGATGGCTCGGCAACAACCTATGATTCCGTGACAAAGTATCGACACAGCTCGTTGCTCAAGTCCAGAGCGTCAATCTTGTCGCGGAAAATCTGATCTGATCACATCTAGAATCTGATCGCAAGCCTGTCGAGTCTTCAACGAGTTATACCCCAGACAGCCCAGCAAATATTTTGTGGGATATATAGGTAAGGATAAAGGCGCTTGTAGAGAGCCCGCAAAAAAGCCTCGTGCACAAAGCACATGATATGGAAAAGGTATGAAACATTAAACAGATGGACAAATATTTAGTACAATTCCGCTAATCTATTCCTAAAGAGTTACCTCCAAAAGAAATTCGACACGTGTTTCGCCTCTCCACGAGGCATCCTCAGGAACACTTGACTCACTCCGCACCCCGACGAAAAAACACTCTGCTCTGCAGACTTGTTGCTTCGACCAACGTCAGAATAAGACAAAAGTCTTATAACACGTGTCGAATTTCTTTTGGAGGTAACTCTTTAGGAATAGATTAGCGGAATTGTACTAAATATTTGTCCATCTGTTTAATGTTTTGTAATGGATTTCCGCAAAGTCACGCCTGAATCAATTATGAAAAGGTATGACTCAAGAGTGACGACCTCAGGGGCGCAGTGGGCTTTATTCCGACTGGGACGTAGAAAGTTGCGGGTTCGATTCCCGCGGTGGGACAAATGTTTGTATGTTCTGCATTATTATATGTCCTATCATGCTGGTTCCACACGCAGGAACTGGATTCCAACTTGCTACATAAAAATGCGCCGAAAAGTAAACAGACCACATGATTGCTTCAGAAGTCACAGGTGTTTTTGAGGACAAGCCCTAAGCCTTTTTAGCCTGCGCGGTTATGATATGATAGTGAAAAGTGAGCCTACGATCGAACGTGACTCCTAAGTCTTTTATTATGATAGATCTAGTAGGTAATAGGAATATTGTTAAGTTCAAATATAAAGTTGATTGGGTGACACATTCGACCGACAATTCATCACGTAGAATTTTACTGGCATTAAACTCCATCTTATTTAGAGCACTTCACTCTTAATGACACCTTGTAGCGCCATACGATCCGCTTTCGTAGAGTTTTGAGTCATCCGCATATAGACACTTAGCATGAGAAATAACTCCCGGCAGATCTTTAACCATAATAAAGAACAGCAAAGGCCCGAGGATAGGCCCGAGGATAGACCCCTGGCAAACACCGGAACGTATGATAGGGTCGTGACTCATAGGTACATGCCGAGTCTGGCAATCTGCTGAAAATCGTAGAGATAGTCCGCGAAAAGCCGGAGAAGACCCTAAAGCTGTATGTTTCGCAAGCAGGATGTCTTTATTGACCCTACCAAACGCCTTCCGGTAGTCAAAGTATAGTACGTCCACCTGGTGCCTGCGATCCATACATGTGGACATACATAATCGAAGAGTGTCAATAAGTTAGTGTTTACTGATCTTTGGCTCCTGAACCCATACTGTTCATTACATAAATATTTATTGCGTATATGTGCTCATGCAGAATGGTTTCAAAAATATTTTCTGGGGAGGACAACTTTGCAATAGGATTTTACGAAAAGAGTCATGTAATCACTATCGCTAGCACTTGGTTCTATGTAGAAAAATGGGCGACGTGAAAAGAGCTACCATGCCATGTAAAGCTCGCCCCTGTGGCCGAGCTTTTCCTCATTTTCTGTTTCAAACTCTTAACGCCTCTGTAGCACAAGCAGTGTACGCGCAGCAAGCAGAACGAATCCACCAGTGACATAGACACTCATTTATTTGTTACTAAAGCACACACAATCAGTACAAACAGAAAAACAGTAACAAAAAGGTCTCGACTCAGCATAATACTCGCTACTAGGACTCGCTACTAGGAGGTAGCTAGGCGCTTGTATTCTGTCGAAACCTTCAGCCAAAAGACCCCTATGAGATACGAGTAGAATACTCGTGGAGTTATGTAAATCTTAGAATAATGAGTAGGAATAGAAGTACAATAATATGGTATCTTTGAGAGCTAAACAAAATAAACAGAGATAGAATAAAATAAAAAATGGTACTTACAGCAATACAGTTAACAATGCAATAAAGAATTAATTAATACATAAATACTTACTACTTTAATACGGTAGCTAACAAAATGTATTATAATAAATTAATGAAACAAGAAAAATTAATTCAAAACGAAATTCATTTGTTTATATTAAAAATCATTATTATAACACTAAACCATTAAGAGGAAGTTAATATTAATAATAAAAAAAAAGTCGGGTTGCACTCCGGGAGTGCCGACAGAAGTGAAAACTTATTTTGGCACGTTAGAGTTTAGTAATAAATCACTTCAAAAACAGTAATTATGGCGACTGCCAATCAAATACAGAACGAAAACAGAAGATGCAATATTTTTTGTTCAGAATGTAGATAATATATCAAAGAACCTAACTCAGTAAACTTCTCCATACAAAAGTAGACTGTAAACATGTGAATTAAGGTTTATAATCAAATTAGGCTAGCGCGGCAGCCCTGCGTCTCACCCCAAAAACAGTAACGGTGTCGCGAATCCAGGTCCATCCAGGTTTTACCTCATCTTAAAATATGCGTACCGCGCTAAAAGAAGTTTTCACTTCAAAAATATTTAAAAGAGATATACTACTAGCAAATGAAAGGTGCACCATAGCACCACACCAGACATCCCAGTTCTTTGTTCATACAGTAGAAACGCTTTATAACGTTTATTAAATGTGAAGTGCTTTTCTATCGCGGCGTAAAATACTCCAATCACCACATGTCAGCTCGTGTTCCACTACCGAATCGTCAAGATTAGATTCGGTCACCGCTACCAAGTTGTTTCGCAACATCGCCAATTTTAATTTCAGGCCACGTACATTTTGGTAGAAAATGTATGGTGGTAGAGAGCCTATTGCATCACGAAAGGGCTGGTTAGGCTTGCGCTGGTGGTAGGACTTGCGTTGGTTCGGTCTTAATGGTTTCTTTTCATAGACAATCTATGTCTTTATTCTCGCCTTGACCGACCATACATCGATAGACATGCAAGCATCATGGTAGCCGACAGGGACTCCAATTTTACAATATTTATAGTCACCTTTGATAGTGAGTTCCATAACCGTGCAGGTTACTCCAGAGCAGAGCTGACGAAGATGTCACGAATCTCATTGGCGCTCGACTCCATATTCTAGTGTAACTGCGATGCTCAACTGCCTTCAGCGAAGTGACAAACGAATTCTCCTCATTTCCGTCTACACCTGCTGGTCCTCAGACTCTAGATAGCCAGTAGTAGGTAGTAAGGCTAGGGGCTTAGGGATAGGGGGGTAATCGCAACGTTAATTGTCTTATAAATTTTGCAAAAATTACCTTTTACCAAAAACCCCGTTGACATTATGCCGCTGCCGTTGACACTCGCGATGTCGGAAGTAATTTAGGTTTTGTGTTTACATTATGCCTTCACACTTCTTTGGGTTCAACCTCGGGCAATAGCCAACTTCAAAATCATTGCTTCTACAACGTTCTGCCTTTTGGGATTAGTCAATTATTTTTAAGATTATAAATTACAAGAGACGTCGTCGCCGCTGGGTAATAATAATAATACCGGGCATTTCACATAGCTTCATCTGTGTGGTCGTACAAGCACAAGTGATGCTGAACGTCTAGGACGCCCAGTTAAGGTCACTACTCCTGAGATGATCGCTAAAATCCATGACATAGTGTTGAATGACCGAAGAGTAGAAGTAAAGGAGATAGTCGAGAAAGTAGGCATCTCAGACGAACGTGTACGCAATATCTTACACCAACATTTACATACGAAAAAGCTCTCCGCGCGATGGGTGCCGCGTTTACTGACTGTTAATCAAAAACGCATACGGGTGACCACTTCGGAGGCAGGTTTGGCGTTGTTTCAATGGGATAAAACTGAATTTTTGCGTCGTTTCATAACAGTAGACGAAACATGGATCCACCACACCAGAAACCAAGCAACAATCAAAACAATGGATTGCTACGGGCGAAACAGCTCCGAATATGGCCAAAGCAGTTTTATCGGCCAATAAAGTGATGGCTACAGTTTTTTGGGATGCACGTGGGATAATCCATATTGACTACCTGGAGAAGGGAAAACGATTAATGGCGAATATTAGGTATGCCAAGTTATTGGACAAATTTTACAAAATTTTACCTGAAAACGATCGCAATAAGCTAAGAAGAAAATCCTCTTCTACCAAGACAACGCACGAGTGCACTGCGCGGTTGCCATGGCCAAATTCCATAAGTTGCGCTATGAGTTGCTATCTCACCCACCATATTCGCCAGATTTAGCTCCTTGCGACTATTATCTGTTTCCGAATTTTAAATAATGGCTAGTTGGGAAAAAATTCAGCTCCAACGAAGATTATGCACGAAACCAATGCCTATTTCGAGGAGTTGCCTAAATCGTATTTTATGAAAGGGATCGGAAAGCTAGAGAAACGCTGGATGAAGTGCATCGACTTAGAAGGGAGCTACGTGGAAAAATAAATATTAATTTTTAAATAAAATTTACTTGTTTCATTTTTATCAGACTTGTCACTCCGCCCTCGTAAAAAGAAAAACACCAAGACCCGTAGCAAAGACTTCCTGATCATACAAACTTTGACCAGCTGCGGAAATCGGCCTTCACCCACTACGCCATAAAGCAAAGAGTATGCAATATCCTATAAGAATGAGTTGGTGGATGATACTGTTTTTGTTTTGTCATCATATTCGACTGACAGTGATCAGCCATCCAGATGACGTATGACGTATGATGAAGTAGGTAGAAAGCTAGCAAGAACATACTGAATATTCTACGATAATAAAGTAGGTAGGATTCTAGCCAGGACATACTCTTACTTTAGGTAGGTAAGGTACCAAGTATGCAATTAACAATGTAGATACCTAAGTACATAAGTAGGTAATGCAGTAAGTAGGTAGGTATCTACCGTTCTAGTTAAAACTGATAACGGACTCTGGCCTCTTAGCTGTTGCTCTGCCTTTTGGGGTTCGCTCCCCAGGACAAATATTTGTGTGATGAACATAGATATTTTTTCTGTCTTGGTGTAAAGTATCTTAAGTATATGTACTTATATAGGTACTAGGTATAGATAATAGGTACTTATATATTTTAGAATATAATAAGTACCTATACCATCGCTAATAATTATGGTTACCATTAGTTCAAGCTGTGGTTAGTTCCCAAACTAGCCCCAACTAATATTTTTATTTATTTCTATTAGATTGAGTGGCATAATGAATACACACACACACACTGCCGGTAATGCTGTCGTAGAAATAATTACCTACGGGTTTTTTTCTGGAATCGCGAGTGGCAGCGGCAGTGTCATAATGTAAACGGGGTATTAAATGAGTGCGGCAGGTGAATGGTTTAATTATTTTACCTACAATGTTTATTAATGTTTTCTTTTACGCTACTCTATTGCAATTCAACATAGCAATGCCGCCAGTGTTGTAGACGCTGCGTTCTAGCAATGATCTCGATCAGGTAAGCTATCTATTGATCGATTTAAAGGGTCCTTGGATAGCTCAATTATTTCACATGTATTTTTTTTATATTATTGTGTAATATTCTGTACATTTCTGCTAAATTTATTATTTATACCTTATATTATTAGTTGAGGTTGATGGGAGTAAAACAAAATTAAAATTTCACCAATATATTTATATAACCATCTTAAAGGTAACTTAATTTTAGTCCTTACAAACTTAATTCATCATTATTATATACCTAGGTACTTCTAACTTTAAAACAGAGTTTGAACGCTTCAAAGCTTGTTCCGACTGTTACAGTCTTTTAAGTGACTGCATATCGGCTGTAACAGTCGTTAGAGCGATAACGATTTTACAGAAGCACAGAAGCGCTCAAATAAAAGCCACTGCGGTCATCGATCCTAGTACCGGATAACAACGTTGCTTGACTTCTTAAGATCGACGTTAGCGGTTTTTTTGTTTATCTTGACTTCGTGTAATTTTAGTATTTTTTCATACCGATTGTAACCCCTTTGCTGCATCCCGTAATACGAAAAATTACGGGTAAATCTTTCTTATTGTATGTTGTACTGTAATTTGTCCATGTCAGCCGGTCAGTCAGTCGATGAGTTGATTGTGTTTACCAACGCTTCAAGTTGACAGTAGCATTCCATGACGTCGCAAAAATACGAAGGTTAAACAGCGTAGAATATCACCGTAAAAGTAATATCTACTATTTAGAAGCAATTATTTAGTACAATTGGACCCTAGGACTTTCTAATGCGTTTTTCCACTCGCCGGGGCTCCGTTGGTGACGGTGTTTGTACCGTTCTACGCACAAATTTTTGGGCTGTTCTGACACAGACTTTAGTTCGCAGAAATGGCTTCGTCAAGTAGTCTTATTAATTTCTCTTAAATTTAAGACGGAAATATAATCAACGCAAAGAAGTAACATTGTGGATTGATTCATAGAAAATATTTGCAAATAGACCTTAAAAACTCTTTGCAACTATTTTCGCATGATTCCCACAATATGTTATTATAACTTGTTTTGTTAGTTTTAACTCAGAGACAAGGCCGCACCTCTAAAGAATTACAGCGTCGTATTTAAATGTTTTAATGAAATACACTTTATAAGGCAAATTCGAGTCTCATCGTGTCCATCCTACCCGCCCCACGAACACGCACATAAATACAAAATTCCACAATAAACATTCAGTGGTTCCGACCGGCACCGAGCAGGAAGTTTACTGTCCGGCACCGGTGAGTGGAAAAATACGATAAATATGTTATACATTTTACTTCCCTGGCAAACGATGCTGTGCCGGCGAGCGAGTGGAAAAACGCCCAATGTCTTAGATTTTGTTAATACAGCAGACTAACTAATATATCGTAAAATAAGAATGATATGATTTTGTTTGCAACCAAAGACTGAATTATAAATAAAATATAACTAATGCCGGACATTTCACACAGCGTTATCTACCCCCAAAGTAACCAGAGCTTGTGTTATGGGTACCACATGACTGATATTACTTATATACTTTTATTTTGTAAATACATACATACATAAAAACACCCTTCATCATAACAGCCTTTATAAAGTCCACTGCTGAACCTCCCCAAGGAAAACTCCGAGAAGAAGAGAACCTCCTAGGCCTCCCCAATAGATTTCCAGGAAGAACGATTTTGAGCCCTCTCCATCCACCGACTTCCTGCGATCTTTACAATGTCGTCAATCCATCGAGTGGGGGGTCGTCCTACGCTTCGTTTTCCTGTCCTTGGTCGCCATTCGAGCACTTTTATTCCCCAACAGTTATCAGTTCTGCGAGCTATATGGCCTGCCCATTGCCTTCAACTTGCAAATTTTGAGTGCTATGTCGGTGAATTTGGTTCTTCTACGGATTTCCTCGTTGCGGATTTTATCACGTAGTGCAACACCCAACATAGCTCTCTCCATAGCACGTTGCGCAACTCTGAGCTTGTGTATGAGGCCAATAGTAAGCGACCAAGTCTCAGTTCCATATGTCATCACTGGCAACACGCACAAATTATACTTTCGTTAGACTTTCGTCTTGAGGCTCTGCGGTATCTGTGACGAGAAGATGTGCCGTAATTTCCCGAACGCTGCCCATCCGAGTTGGATTCGTCGGCTGACCTCTTTGTCGAAGTTGGACTTGCCTAGTTGAATCGTCTGACCCAAATAGACATAATGGTCTACAACTTCGATTATATCGCTCCCAATATGTACCGGTACGGGTGCAACATGAGCATTTGACATGATTTTTTGTCATTTTAATTTTAAGACCCACCTGTTGGGATACGATATTAAGGTCGCTGAGCATTGTGCCAAGGTCTTCCAGAGATTCTGCCATGAGGACTATATCGTCGACAAATCGAAGGTGAGTGATGTGTTCGCCATTGATGTTGATACCATGTCTATGCCAGCACAAGAGCTTGCAAATATCCTCCAATGCAGAGGTGAACAGTTTCGGAGAAATAACATCTCCCTGTCTCACCCCTTTATGCAATGGGATTGGATTCGTGCTCTGGTCCTGGAGTCGGATAGACATGGTGGCGTTACTTACAGACATTTCAACACTTCGATATACCGATAGTCGATTTGGCACCGCTGGAGTGACCGCAGCACTGCCCAGGTTTCGACAGAATCAAAGGCTTTCTCATAGTCCACAAACGCTAAACAAAGTGGCCGGTTATATAAAAACACCCTTACCCATGACAAATACTTGCAGATCATATAAATATTAGATCCACGGCGGGAATCGAACCCGCAACATCCACATCCAAGCTTTGAATTAAATTAAAAAACATTTTGAAATGACAATTCTTAAATTTACTAAATTGACGAGCGATTTGCTGACTTTAAAAGGCATGTAATTTGGTATTGAATAAAACTGCGGAACATACATATTACCAAATGTAAATTTCATCTTATTTTTAAACTGTCATTTAAAAAGATCACTCTAATTCAGACTTTGCTGTAAGGAAAATAAGACCGTTCGTATTTTACGAAATTTTAGCTTGTCTGGCGATACAACAGAATCCAGAACAGAAACAGAAACCATCATTGTCATGTAGAAGCTGTCACTTGTCAACTGTCACAGCAAAATCGACACCGGGTTGTCAACATTAGTGACACATTAGAAACGCACCTGCAATATCTGAGAAAACGGTAAAAAAAACTCAAAAGTCGTTGTCGATTACGTTTACAACCGAGATTTTTAGTGTATAAAAGCTTTAACAACAGTGAACGTGCAATTTTCCCCTATTGCTTGTTGTCGCGAGTAAAACTGGGGCCAGACTCTTATAATATAGATAAGGCATTATTTCTATCTAGCTTTTACACTCGACTTTCATTGACTTATCTAGTAGGATGGTATAGTTTTCACTACATATGATGAGGACCTCATACTCCGGGCATAAGACCTGGCTTTCTCCCTGGCCACGCTTCCTTGGCATATTTCTTGCGCCGAGGCTCGTTGGATGCAGGCTCTTCAGGCGCTGAAAGCAAACATCAATTATATTAAATATGTCGCGTAAAACAGAGGCAAATTTAGCTAGCATCAATTATATACTTTGTAAGATGACCAGAAGAGTGATTATGGAATTTTGATCCTATCAGAACATTGATACTAACCATTGGCGAATTGGCATTACGAATGTTTGATGTTGATTGTAAGATATGCTATATGACTAGAAACCGAACGTACGTAATACCAATCCCTGTAATAACGCCTATTGTATCAAGAGATCCTCAATCGCCATGCTTTTATCAAATACAGCTAGTTTGATATTCACATTGAGATAATTACGTTTTAAAATCTAAAAAGAAAACCCGACTTCATTGAATGAAATTTGAGCCCATAAAAATACAACCGAATTGAGAACTTCTTCCTTGTTTCAAGTTAATACCATTGCAAAGTCACAAGAAAACAAAATATCAAAATTTCGTTTACTTGCATGATAATATATTTTTTCCATTATTTTCATTTTTCCAATCTACCAAATGATTTTGATGAAATTTGTATGGGATCAATCTGGAAATATATTTCCATTTTCATTCATTCATTCATTCAGTTATTCATTCCGTTATTCATTCATTAGTAGGAAATAGTGGCTTTTCTTTAAATCTCACCAGAATTGGGTAATGGTGGATGTATATTCAGATGTGGCTCTGGTCCCTCCAATTCCACGTCCGGCGCTGGGTTAGGCAGTGTCAAGCCCAATCTAGAAGCAATCACAAAAAATATATAAATGAAGCGACGGTATATAACAAGATGTTCACTAATGGAAGAGATCGCTTTTAGCGATAAGGCCGCCCATTGAACAATTTTATTTCTCTTATTTCTCCTGTGTTCTTTTTGTGTACAATAATGTGTTAATCTATCTATCTAATGGCCTGGTTACACAGTGCGAGCTGGACAGGTCAGTAACTGGCAGAGGAACTAGTGGTAGCATAACAAAGTTACTGTCATGTGCGAGTGGATAAGCAACTCGGTCCCGGCAGGGTTATTATGTAAAGGTAGCAGTAACAACAGCAGTTTTAAAGGTTTGGTCTACGTTCGTAACTAAGATTTTATAACTAGTTATAAATCAGGTTCTTTTTTCACTGTTTTATAACCAGTTATTATACTTATCACACAAGACTTTTATTCCATTTTTATAACGAGAACCACTTAGTCACGTATGGTATCCTGGTACACTGGACATGTTAGCACTAGCGCTTCGGAGGCCGCTGCCACGACCTGCCTGCATTGCGCGTTGTTTTCTATACTCTAACATAACCTAACTAACTGGTTTCGATATGATTTAACTTTTTCTCCTGACTCTACTCTGTCCGGTCGCTAATTTGCCCAGTGTACCAGAAGACCATACATGACTAAGACGTTCTCGTTATAAAAATTAAAAAAAAGTCTTGTTTAATAACTGATGATAAAACAGTGAAAATAAATCCTGATACAAATGCTATGAAATCTTAGTTACGAACGTGGACCAAACTGTTTTAAACGCCTAAATTACCTATGACGAGTAACGACCTAATCTGCTGTCAATTTGATTACCTTCTTCTTCGTTAATGGCATGTGTCATAATAATGAAAATGTTGCCAGTGTCAAGTGTTTATATTGTTTATGGTATGTCACAAAGCCGTATTTTGTCGTTCGTCATTTGTTATTTTAAATAAAATAGTGCCTTTCATATAAAATAACTACGGATTATTTTTGCTCGGATCACAAAGGAACAAAAAACTTTTATTCTAATTATTCACACCCAAGTCAATAACTCTAGATCTATTTAAATAAACACCAAAATTAAGAATAAAACCGGAAATAACTCGGGTTAAATAAATAATATAAGAGCCCAATATTCGCAAAACGGCCAAATATAATCCATTTGATTACCTAATTTATACATAATTTTATGCTTATCTGAATGTGACACAAAATATACTTTTCTTTGTTTCTTTTAATAGCAACAGCAATATTTGCGAATTCTTATTTTAAATTAATCCCTGAAATCAGCATCAGCTGATGTATAAGAATTCTGCATCATCAACTACCCTCATACAATACGAGAATACCGGGGTTTTACTAGTGTAAATATATGTGTTAGAAATGGCTTACCTGGCTCCAATAAGGCTGAGATGTGAGCTAGGCGCGGGCAAGTCCGAATACAAGTTTCCACCGCGCGAAATCTCCTGCAGCCTTAGAGAATGGTGGTGCTGATCTGAAATAAATAACATTTCATTAATACATCTTACGACATCATCTTTTAAATCCTTGGTGCAGTGGGCTAAGGCTCAGCTGAGACAAATGTTTGTATGATCTGCAAGTATTTGTCTTGGGTTTGGGTGTTTCTATGTTTAATGTGTATGTATTTAAAAAATAATAACGTTTTAAAAAACTAAAATGAAAACCGATTTAGGAGAACTGAATTATTTCATAATTAAATTATAAACAGTTACTCTAAAAACAATTTGAAAAGATCTGAGGAAATGCTTTCGAGTCTAGGGATTACATCATGGGCATATCTCAAGATTATTTTCTGCTACTTACTATCATCAGCAGTCTGCAGTTTCAGTTTCCTCGGAGGAGTATTAGCATTGGGCACTATGGTAGACTTGACCAGGTTCCGGAACCTTCCAATGCTGGGGTCTATGTCCTCAGGATTGATGATGTCCACCTCCTCATTGAAAGACACGTTTCGTTTCTGTTTCTTGGGCTGACCCGTTGGCATTGACGCTTGGCGCTTGGTCCCAGTTGGAGGCTAGGGTAAAATAAATGGTTTAATTTAAAAATTCATTTAAGGGTTTTGAAGTCTACAAGGAACCTCATAGTTTTGCTATGTCAGTCTGTCTGTCCGTCTGCCCCCAATCTTTCTCTTGGTTGCAGACTGTTTTTGCAAACAAATTTTATCGTGATCAAATTTTGCACGATAATACGTCTTAAGGTTTTTAGAAATACCTCCCCAACATGTAAAGTATCGAAGCTTAGAAGTGGGCATTTTTGATGATAGAGGTCAGTGTCTCTTCCCCCCACCCTCTACCGGCTAAACTGCTGTTTATAGAAACCCGAAATGTTTTACAAAATGGTTGGATATATAATGAAATTTCAAGGAAAATTATCATGGATAGTAAGGCTATACTAGATTTTGAGTAATTATTTGATTAGTAAACTTAACAAAATAAAAGTCTTGTGTGATAAGTGTAATAACTGGTTATAAAACAGTGAAAAAAAGACCTGATATATAACTAGTTATAAAATCTTAGTTACGAAGGTAGACCAAACCTTTAAAACTGCTGTTGTTACCGCTACCTTTACATAATAACCCTGCCGGGACTGCTCATCCACTCGCACATGACATGTAACTGTGTTTACCGGCTAAACTGCTGTTTATAGAAACCCGAAATAATTTACAAAATAGTTAGATATATAATGAAATTTCAAGGAAAATTTCATCATGCATAGTAAGGCTATACTAGATTTTGAGTAACTATCTGATTAGTAAACTTAACAAAATTCAAAGGTACACATTTTTTTTGCTAAGTTATTGAATTATATTGAGACCAGACCACTAGTCATTGATATCCTTACTAACTTCGGAGCCTTTACTGAGGTCACATGCACTTGCCATTGCAATTTGCAATTTATTTTTAAGTGGAATTTTAAAGACCAGATTTTTGGCCAAATCTAGTGAGGGAGTTATAGGCCATCCAAGCCTTTAACATGGCGTAACTAACAACAAATCGCAGGCAATCGCAATGAAATGCCATTGACGTCATCCATCCAGGTAGTGGGTTGCTTAACTTCTTTGATCTGATAGGAACAATTAAGTTAGCAATGCATTTGCTTCTGAGGGTCTGACAAATAACTGTAAAATTATTCTGCAGATCTAAACATAAATAGCCATTCATTCTTTGCTTATACATACCTTTTTTATCATAGATGTCCCTACGTTTGACTACAAACTCGATTGATGTTATGCATTATAAATGTGGAAGCAAAGGGCTTTGTTCGTAAGGGTGGTAGACTGACATGGTATGGATGGTATTGAGCGGTACGTCTGCTTGACCTGTTGTGAAAGGGAGATGGTGAAATGAGATGCATGCATGTAACTTGAAGAACTGACCTTCATAACTTCAGTACCATCTTCGGTTGAAATTCCCAACATGGAAATTCTTCTGTTATGCGCTGTGTTGAATTCTGTTAGGTTCTGAAACAAAGCAATGACTGTTCAGTATCCATGTATCAAGTAGCCAGATCTTATCGTGTCAATAGACTGGCCTGTCAGCTCAGTTGGTAGTAGCTTTGCCTTCTGCGCTGTAGGTTGAGGGTTCGATTCCCTCCCAGGACAAACATTAGTGTGATGAACATAAGTGTTTGTTCTGTGTCTGGGTGTTATAAAGTATCATATGTATGTATTTAGAAATATATAAGTATTCTATCAGTCATTTAGTTACCAACATACAAGCACCAAGACAATTCACGCAACACCATTTAGCCCCAAACGGGCTAAATGGTGTTGCGTGAATTGTCCACCAATATCATATTAGGTTGGGGAAAAAGTCTTCGCATTATAGTATGTATGAACTTGTAATAAAATCTCTTTGGCTATACTATTTGTATCTGGCTGGTTTTGGTATAATTAGAAGTTTAAATTTTAAAGAACATAATTCCAAATTCAAATTAGGAAAATATGTGATTTTTATTTATTTTTCGTACTGTCAAGATGAGTGAATCTAATGAAGAAATTCGATACATTTGAAAATTTTACTACAAATAAGGTAAAAACCGAGGGTTTCCATCCATAAACATCGCAAAAAAATTTGCGATGTTTATGGACCTAGTGCAGTGTCTGTGAGAGTAGAACAAGTTTGCTTTAAGCGTTTTCAATCCGGAAATTTTGATGTCAAAGATGCACGTCGCTCTGGTCGCCCTATTACGGATAAAATAGATGCCATTTTTGAAAAAGTGGAGCAAGATCGGCATATCACTTAGAGATAAGTTTAAAGAAATTAATATTATGACAGTGCCTTGTCAGTATATATACGAAAATTTAATGTATGTGCACAAAAATGTTCATTTATACAAAAAAAATTGCGATAATCATAGTATTAACACTAGAAATAAAGATAAACTCGCTGTTCCCACTGTTAGGCTCGCTAAAGTTAATAAGTCTTTTATAGGGCAATGTGTACGCTTTTATAACAAGGTCCCAAGCGACGTGTTAAATTTGTGGATTGGCAAATTTAAAAACGTAATTAAAAAGAAACTGTCTATTAAAGCATATTATAAAATATCTGATTATTTAGATGACAAAAAAGCTTGGGATGAATCTGATCCAACTCGACTCGGCATCCGTGACAAAATTGTCAAGGGCCATACTAAAAAAGTGTTAAGACCAGACAAGTTTCTTGCCGGATTCTTCTTGAACTGGGGTTAGGAGGAACCGGCACCTAGATTCACTAGCATGTAAGAAGACGATTCGAAGTGGTCCTTGTGATTGTATTGAATAAAGTGATATTGAATTTTGAATTTTATAAGTAGTTACGACGTAGCTGAAGAACTGGGAATTGACCACAAAACAGTTTTATACAAAAAAGCTCGATATTTGGGTACCTCACGAGCTCACTGAAATAAAAAAAATGAACCGTGTACTCATTTGTGATTATTTATTACGAGGTAATGAAACCGAACTGATACCGAACTGATATTTTTGAAGAAGCTGATAACTGGTGATGAAAAGTGGATCACGTACGACAAGAACGTGCGAAAAAGGTCGTGGTTAAAGGCCGATCAGGCTTTACAGACTGTGGCGACACCCGGGTTAACTCGCAACAAGGTGATGCTGTGTGTGTGGTGGGATTGGAAGGGTATTATTATTATGAGCTGTTACCACCAGGCAGGACCATCGATTCTGAACTCTACTGCGAACAACTGATGAGATTAAAGCAAGAAGTTGAGAGAAAGCGGCCGGAATTAATCAACAGAAGGGGTGTGGTTTTTCATCATGATAACGCTAGACCTCACACGTCTTTAGCCACTCAGCAAAAATTAAAGAGTTTGGCTGGGAGGTGTTAATGCATCTGCCGTATAGTCCTGACCTTGCACCTTCAGATTTCCACCTGTTTCGGTCTCTTCAGAATTCTTTAGGCAGTGTCAGGTTTACATCACGAGAGGACTGCCAAAACCACTTGTCGCGGTATTTTGATCAGATGTCCCAAAATTTATATAGCCATGGGATCACGTCCCTACCTACAAGATGGCAAAAAGTTATCGAACAAAATGGTACCTACATACTTTAGTTAACCAGTGTGGTGAAAGGATTGAAGAGCGCCAGAGAGGCTCCTTTCGTGCACTTGGTAAACGTTTTTTCCTTTACCGTCTGAGAGTACTGGTATAGCGCACAGCGCACATACATTTTTCGAACATAAAAATCCATTGGTGCACGACCGGATTTGAACCCACGACCTTAGGATCGGAAGATTTGATTAATAGATTGATTTCTACAAAATATTGATAAATTTTTTGGAACGAAGTTCTTTACTGCGGTTTGGTGATTTGATAATTTTTTCTTAAAAATGTAACGCGTTACGAAAAACCGTATGAGAAAGAGATAACGAAGGAGACCGATAACTAGTCTCCCACACACACACACACACATATATATATATATATATATATACATATATAGAATAGAATAGAATAGAATAGAATAGAATAATTATTTATTTAGTACACATATACACACGGAAATTGAAAATACAATAGAAACAGGCAGTTAGGAAAGTATATAAGAACAATGAGGTAAGAAGGTAAGTAAAAAACAAAACGAAAAAAAAACAGAAAATAAAAGAAAACACAGAGTACAAGAATTCAATAAAATAATAAGGTACACAATTAGTACACACATAGTACACAAATAGTAGGTACCTATACTATATATAATATGTGTGTGTGTGTGTGTCATTTCATATTATTTTATATGAAAGGTCACCATTTTATATAAAAAAATTACGGGACTTCGTTCCAAACGCGTGTCTCGCGCCACGTACATTTTTTTAATTAGCACTTTGTTTATAAAATAAAAACATCCGTTAATTAGCATTAGCACCCATTAGATGATTTCTATATGAAAATCAGAACGGCCCACTTATCACGTGACTCGCGACAACTACCAATAGGCGTGATTTGCGCAATTACTGTTCAAAAAGACAATTTGTTTATATGCTAATCAATCAATCAATCAATATTCTTTAATCAATATAAGGTCAGTGCGCCAGTTTGCGACCAGTTAGCTGAGTTGTCAGAATCAAGAACCATAAAGTATATGTTTTTGTAATTATTTAGATCAAAATTGTTTTTCACTTTATAGCTAACTAGCTGTCCCGGCAAACGTTGTTTTGCCATTTTAGCCATTTTTAGGAAACATTTTTATAGGTAAATATGATGTTTAAAAAATAAGGGTTGATCGTAGAGGGGTGAAAATTTAGGGTTGTATGTATTTTTGTATGATGTATCATAAAAAAATAAAAACAAAAAATTTTGTCTGAAAAATAAAAAAAAAAAATTAAGGGGTGGACCACCCTTAAAATTTAGGGGGATGAAAAATAGATGTTGTTCGATTCTCCCCCCTGACTAATATCCTCGCTAAGGATCACGAAAATCGGTCGAGCCGTTTCGGAGGAGTTCGATTACGCACCCCGTGACAGAAGAATTTTATATATTAGAGATATACTGTAATTTCATTTTATATAAAGTGTTTTACAACAAAACAATCTGCAAATTTTATAGAAATATTTAAAGCTCAAATACCTATTTTTGACAGTTTTCGACCAGAAAATTCAGTTTTCGGCCACCTGGTCCCTAATTTCTTATTTCAATCTTTCTTTTCTTTCTTTTCTTATACAATCGTAAATTAGTCTACTCACAAGATACCAACTTCAGAAAAGATCTCTTTTTGGATTTTAATTTCCATAAAATAATAATAAGGCACAGGTATGGTAGGTACTTAGATATTTAGTACGATCTTACTAACGGAAGAGGTCTTACTATTATCCCTTCATAAGATCTTTCATATATTAATTCATCTTTGATATTTATTATACAATATTATTTAATCTAACATATACGAGGAGGGATCAAAAAGTAGTGAGAATGAGATAGAATATAATGACTATTGATAACTTAATAATTTATTTTTCTACATAGTCTCCGAGTCTCTCTACACACCGAGTCCAGCGCTTTTCCAAGGCTTCAATCCCTTTCAAAAAAAAAGTTTTGTCTTGGTCCTGCAAAAATCTCTCCACGGCATCCATCACCTCGTTATCGTCTTCGTACCTGTTTCCCCTTAAGTATTCTTTAAATTTGGGGAACAGATAAAAATCGCTAGGCGCCAGATCTGGTGAATAAGGAGGGTGGTCAACCAATTCGAAGGCAGCTTGCTGAATGGCAGCCATCGCAACTGCCGCCTTGTACGCGGGTGCGTTGTCGTGATGAAACAGCACGCCCCTTCGAAGTTTCCCTCTCCTTTTCTCTTTGATGGCATTCCTCAACTTGGGAATTAAAGCTGCATAATATTGGCCTGTAATAGTGGTTCCACGCTCCAGGTAATCAATCAACAATATCACTTCCGGGTCCCAAAATATTGAGGCCATAACCTTGCCAGCCGATGCCACGGCACGAAACATCTTCGGGGTCGGTGATGATGGCCGTTTCTATTGCGAAGATTGCTGTTTTGTCTCGGGATCATTTGTCAGGGATCAAATGATGGACCCATGTTTCGTCCATTGTTACGAAACGAGACAAAAAGTTTTCAGAATCTTCTTGAAACTTGTCCAACAATATCTTCGAAATTTCAAGTCGATTTTGTTTCTGACTGTCGGTCGGTTAATATTCTCGGCACCCATCTTGCGGAGACTTTTCTCATATTCAAAGATTGTTTCAATATGGATTGAATACTTCCATATGCAATGGCCGTTTCTTTAATTAAGTATCGGATGGTAACTGATATCGAATATGAGCGATCGAAGTCGCTCAATACAATTTTCTCGACTTTCGCAACATTTTCTTGGGTGACTGACGTCGATGGACGGCCGCAAAGATGTTCGTCTTCCGTGCTCGTTCTCCCTACTCGAAATTGAGAAGCCCACCTTGCGACAGTGGAATACGGCGGAGCAGACTCTCCTTATGTTGCCTCCAAATCGCAATGAGTCTCTTGAGTCGTTAACTTTTTTAAACAGAGGTATTTAATAACGGCTCGCACTTCGTTTTTCTCCATTTTCGAGAACACGTTCCGACACGAAGCAAACAAATGACTACATTCAGAAAAAAACAAAAGAGAATCGAAGATTTTTTTCTTTATTAATATTACAAATATGTATCCAAGCTATGCCTGCCAGTATTTTTTTTTTCTTACCTAAGAGTATGTCGTTCTCACTACTTTTTGATTCCTCCTCGTATATGTATATGAAACTAATTTTCACTCAAAACGAGATATTATATTATATTATATACCATGATAATATTATGTCAGTTTTACTGCCTCTCGATATTTCGGCACAGTTGCATGCGCCATGATCACGAGCAAAGACTTCAGTTTATCTTGATAAAACAATTATTTCTTAAAAGGTCGAAAATCGATCGGATGTATCGGTTTCCTACCACAATATTATTACGAATTTTAGAAAAAAGTTGCATGGAAAAAAGAAAAACCTGAAAAATTATATAATATACACATTACATATTATTTTATGGCATAAAAAACATTATTGTAATGATGTTTTGTACCATTTATTGTATTACTTAAATCATGGTCGAAATCTTGGTAGTCATTTTACCCAATTCTGTTTCCGACCGCTAGCAATTATTTAAAAAATACGACATCTGTATTTTTTCATTTAACCGTAATACCCCGGACGAAAACTAGCTATTAAACTTGGGAGGCAGTATAATGTTCAAATTCATTAAAAACATCACTTGTAAACATATATAAAAAAATACAAGATATGATATAGCCAATCTTCGACCACGTGGACGAAAAATGTATTTTCGTTTAAAAGCGTGGTACAGTTCTCGTCCACGCAATTTTAATAATTTATATTGAATATTTGACTCAAAATACCTAATGAACTTATTCTTTGATCTACCTACCTATACCTAGTACCTATACAAATAATGAAATTACTAAAATCCATAAAAATCTGTGAGTAACTTACCGCGAAAGCCACTACACACCACAATTTTTTTTGCTGATTACGTATTTTTACCAGTTCACGACCCTACATATTGATTATATTATTTGTATTTGTTTTGATTGCGCTGGTGGATTGAAATTTGTTCGTGTGTTTGCTTGGACATTCAAGATAGCGCCAAAATGCTCTCCCTCAGCGTATGTGTGTTATATAAGCTATTTTTCGCAATTATTTAGTAGTAGTGCGACTGTAGATAGTCTCAATCGCCGTGCTATTTATTGTTTTGCTATTTGTCTTTGGTCCAGGTGTTTCTATGTATAATAAGTACAATAAGTATATAAAAGTACAATAATAATGTATAATAAATATTAAACAAGTATATAAGTAGTATATCAGTTATGTGGTATCCATAACACAAGCTCATCTTACTTTGGGGCCAAGTCAGTCACAATGCTGAGTGAAATGTCAGATTATTATTTATTTTTATTATTTATTATGGCTCTCGCTACTGCTACTTTTACGTAATAACCCTGCACTGTTTCTATCTTATAGAAAAATTTAGAATGATGCTACTAACAAACCTTTGATGTTATAGAAATATAATGAAGAATTATAGAACCCAGTTTAAATAAGTTATTGGTTTCCATAGTAAATGCTATACTTAGTTTAGGACTAGATAGTGCTGTGTGAAATGTGCAATATTATGAATTTTTTGATAGTTATATAGCTTACATCTAATTCAGTCTGTGTTTCAGGTAGTCCTAACAGAGCGCCTTCTGTCTCTGTGTTGGGCAGATCCTCCATAATACCTCTTGAGTTGCCAGTTGGGCGTTCTCTAAAATAAAAAATAAAATATAACTGACATAAACAAATTCTCTGAAAAATTAAAATAATTACATTTACTACAAAAAAAAAAGACTTCATTGAATAAACATTTTAGCCCCGTAAAATAAAATTCGAGCCTGTTAAAAATGCCATCGCCTATTTCTTTACCCTTGGGGGTAAATTTTTATTACTTTAGAATTTTTCGATATTCGTAAACACCACTGGAAAGTCACAGGAAAGCAAAATACTAAATTTTGTTTACTAGGATGAAATTTTTTTGGTTATTTTGATTTACCAATTTTGATGAAATTTTTTTGGAACCCATCGGAAAGTATATCCTTTCACATAAAAAAATATTTTTTTAAATCCATTAATAAACAACTGATTATGTGATAACCATTATATGTTTGTTATCTCATGACAACCAAATTGAGAAACTCCTTTTTTTAAGGTCAGTTAAAAAGGAAAGAAAGTTAATTTTGTATCACAGATATTCAGTTGGCATATTTTTATTCTGATTTCATCTGAGATAAGCCTATAACTAAACTAAACTAAACTTTGAGCAGGTATGATGTAGGCAGTAAGGTTGGATGACGTTTAGCTCTACTGAGGATTCTCTTTTATTTATGTGTAAGTAAGTGCTCCATCCAGTTCTATGTCATGTCTGCGTAACCTCATTGAAGAGAGACAGAGGTCAGCTGTGTAGCTAGGTGACACTCAGGCACCTATTGTATTGCCTATTGCAGAACCTATCACAGGGGCCAGCTTACACATTATTAATGTACCAGCTTCATTCAGGTCCATTAATATTATGTCCAAATAAATTTAAGCATTATACTTTGTAAGGAGAAATAACGAGACATAAAGAATCATAAAGCTATGCTGCTCAGTAGTTGTAAGGAACCATAGGGCATTGGATAGGTTTCAAATAAGAATAAGGATATTATGACAGCAAAATTGGTACACTCAGCATAGGTTATACTTAGTACCATTTAAAATGCTTGTCTTTCGTGGTGTTTGCTTTAGTTTTATAGTTGCTTAATTAATATTAGACATGTTATCTCATCATATAATATTTACCTTATAATATAGTTTCTTGTAGAAGCACCAAAGTGGAAGTTTGAGTCAATCGGAAGTTGTGTAGGCTTATATGACTCCAGTCGCATCTGACCGATGTATGTGCCATGAGCTGGAGCAAATATTAAATTCACTTCACACTTTTATCAGCCCATACATTCAACATGTGAGCAGCTAACATGCCTGAATACATGCATAAAGTTTTTTAAGTAGTATAGCACTAATGCTTCGCAAGTTGTGATTTTTTTGGGTTATATCTGGTAACTATCAACAATCTTATACTTACTGCTGCCCAGATCAACCAAGAAAGCCCTATTCAAGTCTTTATGGTACACAAAAGCCGTGTGGACCCTGGAACAGCTGGCATGGTCGATACAGAAGTCGTTCA
The DNA here is from genome assembly GCA_948098915.1 of Lampropteryx suffumata. NCBI lineage: Eukaryota > Metazoa > Arthropoda > Insecta > Lepidoptera > Geometridae > Lampropteryx > Lampropteryx suffumata. The sequence goes on along the minus strand of OX402566.1, from coordinate 5,243,685 downwards.
TTTGAGGATTCCGGCCGAAAAGGTAGCATTTCTTTTCATCGAGCATAAGTTTCTGGATCAATTTGTCTCCTTTGAGCACATCAAGGTGGAGGCCGGTTGGTGGTTTTCCAGCCCTGAGAATAATATAATATTTATAAATTGGTTTTATCTAAGAAAAATAAGGCTTCAGGCAATCGGGTGAGATCGGGCTAGGAACAAATGATATTACCAGCTGGGGACTTCATAGTGGTTAGCCATTCTTTAATAAGATTCAAGTAAATTTAGAAAGAGCCGGTAAGGAGTGAACCATCACGCACGCATTATTATGAAGAAAACTGTAAATTGATATTTATTTTCTATGAATAAGCAACGGCGGCAGCGGCAGTACGAGTACGGCGTCTAGCCTAGCCTTGCTTTTTGATTGGATTGACTTGACGTGACGTAAGAATGACGAATGACGTGACTTTGATTGATTTGATATTGATCATTGACTTGACATATCTAGCCGATTTTTGTGTGATATGTCAGTTGGACTACAGATATAAAAATATGTAATACACTGCTGGTTTTTTGTAAAAGAATTTAGTAACTTTGGTATTATAGGGTAAGACATGCGTTAGCGTTAGCCTAATGCTATAGTTTGTTGTTAGGGTAGGACCAGTGAGATAGATAAACCAGAATTTCATCACTTAATTGAGTAGCTATTTTTAGTTCGTTAATTTTCTCACTCGTTCTCTTCTTTTCATTCACTCCAACTCGGTCATTTTTAGAGTTTTGTTGGTTTTTGGTTTGGTTGGATTTGACATTTGTTTGGATTTCTTTCATTTGTTTTTCTGGGTCTGTAGTATGGGTATGGATTGGAATCGTAGACATAGACAGAGTAAATTGGATTGGAATAAACCCTAGTTCCTTATAATTAAAATAGATTGTCTGTTGATATAAATACGCAGTAAGTTATCCAGAAAAATGGTTTCCAGCGAGGAAGAAAGCGATTCCAAACCTGGAGACACCATATTTTGGGATGTCGAAATGGAAATTCAATTATTCTACGCGATGGCGAACCACAAGCCGGTCGGAATCAACAAACACTTTCACATGGCTTGCATTTGGGATAAACTGTCGAATTCAATCACCAAAGAGATATCCACACAAGACATTTGGACAAAACTGAATACGCTTTACGATTTGGCGATGTTAGAGGACACTGAGCCTATTCCGTTTCCAAACCATCAAGTGCCTTACAGTCTGCCGGAGAATGAATTTGGGGCACTGATAAAGCAGAAATGTAAAGAAGCTATTCTAGGGGAAGAGAGTGAAGGTAAAAAATCATATGTATCTTTAACCTACCTAAAGTAGTGGCAAGGAAGCTCAGAATAATAAGCTGAACCATCTGTTGGTTTATCTGTAGTTGGCAGAATAACTAGACCATTAGTAAAGATGATCAGAATCTCTACTAATGGTGCACTACTAAGCAATTTTTACTAGATCTTACAGAAGAGCTTATACAGTACACCTAAATGCAGGACATGAATCAATACACAACATTCTCCGGCCTTTGAATTTAAAATTAGAATGTGCAACAGAAAATGTTTATATCAGAGCAAATACTTACTGTTTAGTAATTTCTTTATTGTGCCAGTCCTTTTTCATGCTTTATACTTTTTTTAAAGTTGTGTCCATTTCCTTTTATGCATACATTTAGGTGACCGGAGTCCATCACCAAAGCCTTTGACACCTAGGAGCAGTTCTAGAGGCACAGCATCCAAAGATAGTACTCCTAAAGGTAGAAATTGGAAGTTCTTTCAATCATTGATGCTATGATTTTTTGGGATAATGGTTTGTGAAGGCATTTTTGATGTGAATAAGTATTTTAGATTTGATGCATTTGGTAAATAAAATATGTACAATTTGTACATTTATCTATCTACTAGTTGGTGCTTTTCTGGAGTTAAGAGTTGATTAGCATGATGAGGGATCATGGTTGGTGAAGGCCATTTTAATACCGGTTTTTACTCATTCATTTTTTACTTTTTATGTTCACTCTCTCACATTCACTCTTTAAGTGAGTTCATATAATATATACATACCTGCACAGTTCGCACGGTTGCAATGCTGATACTAAAATTGTACTACAGAATGTTTTTATATACAACGTTATTTAAGAGATAGACATATACCATTGCAGAATTTTTTGTAGAACTTTTAAAGGTGTACAATACTGTAGTACACTATTTTGATCTATCTGGTAGGGTTCAGCCAGTATTTGCAATGTAAGCGCAAAAAAAATTGTTTATTTACGACATCACATTAGAAACCTCTAAAATTATCAGTGTTTCTCTAATATATTATGCATGTTTTATAATCACTCTATCTATTAAAAAAAACCGCATCAAAATCCATTGCGTAGTTTTAAAGATCTAAGCATACAACGGGACAGACAGACACGAAAAGCGACTTTGTTTTATACCATGTAATGATATGTAGCTCCAACTACACTCGTTAGCAACCGAATCGAATCACCCCTACAAAATTTACAAAGTGTAACTTTTTTCCAAAATGACCTGAGTAATGCATATAGAATATATTTTTTTTTGAAAGCTTGATCTTTAAGCTTCAAAATTACACCATTATTTTGAAAATCTACACAGTATTTTTTTAATTAATCAGTTTTGAATGGAAACACAACAAAAGTGAAGTTAATTTAAGTTAACATAGGGCTAATCAAAATTAAAATAAAACAGAAAATTTATGTTTAATACTCTTCATTTATTTAATCAATATTTGGTGTTGCCTCCTCTAGCTCTAATAACACTTTGAAGGCGGTTTTTCATTGATTTAATAAGTTTTTTAATCAGTTCTTGAGGTAGCCTTTCCCACTCCTCTTCCAGCGCTATCTTTAGCTCTGCGATGCTTGTAGGCGCCGGATTTCTGGCTCGTACCCTCCGTTTGAGTTGGTCCCATACATGCTCAATCGGATTGAGATCAGGACTTAATGCTGGCCAGTCCATGGTCCGAATGCCAACTTCATCCATGAACTGACGAGTGATTCGTGCTGTATGACACCGGGCATTGTCATGCATTAACAGAAAGCCGTCCTCGATGAAGCCTTCATAAGGCAAGACATGATCCAGAAGAATGTCTTCCACATATCGCGCAGCAGTCAGACCGCCTCCTCGGCCTCCACCAGGGATGAAAACGAGCTCCGTTTTTCCTTCCAGCGAAATGCCCGCCCACATCATACACGAACCACCCCCGTAGGACACGGTTTCGGCAAAACAGCACTGCGCAAACCGCTCGCCTGGGCGCCTGTAGACCCGAGCTCTCCTATCACTACCATGTAGACACACTCTGGTTTCGTCAGTGAACAGGACTGACCGCCATTGCTCAGCACTCCAATTAATGTGTTCGCGAGCAAATTCAAGGCGCGCTTGTCGGTGAGCTGTGGTCAATTTTGGGCCTCTGGCAGGCCGTCTTGGAACGAGGTTAGCTTCTTTTAATCTTCTTCTGATTGTCCATTGACTGACAGACACTCCTCGAACTTCTCTCAGCTGCTGCTGGACAGAAACACCGGTAAGATGGCGGTTTCTGAGACTCGTCGAAACGATAAAACGGTCGTCTCTCTCAGATGTTACCCGGCGCCGACTGGTATCTGGCCTCCTGGAGTAAGAACCAGTCTCTTGGAATCTTCTGTACACCCTAAACACAGCAGATTGACTCAGGTTTAGTCGACGAGCGACTTCTCGCTGGCTGAGATCCTGTTGCAGCAAAGCAACAACTTGAGCGGCTATTTCTGGTGTTGTATCCATAGTGGTTGTGAATCGGCGATCGTAACTTGCGTAGGTGTGTTCAGGTCAACGTCTGATGAGCGACTGATAAGTGTGCACTGCTTGCACGGGGGTTTTATAGGGGGTTGGAACGCGCCCGCACAGCTACTGCACAAAGCGCATTTTTGATGCTTGCACTGATACAGCGCTATTTTAAAAAGAACTGAACAAATTTAAATGATAGTAGTGTTATTTTAAAGCCTAAAAATTAAGCTTCCAAAAAATATACTATTTTATATGCATTACTAAAGTCATTTTGGAAAAAAGTTACATTTTGTAAATTTTGTAGGGGTGATTCGATTCGGTTGCTCACGAGTGTAGTTAATTTAAAGTTGTTATTGTAGCTATACATTGTAGAGTTTGTAATACTGTGTAGGTATACCCATCATAATTACTGTATCGCACATAAATATGTTATAGATTTCATCAATTATAATATTCCTACTTGTATATTTAAATAACTTCATTACAGTAGCTGCAGGTCGTAAAGACAGTGTAAGCGCGCTAGCGACTAAAACACGCAAAGAAAGTGGCAGCTCGCACGCTTCCACGGACACGCCTAGCAGTAAATCTGAGAAAGATTATGGTGAGTATTTACACATTTGCAGCCCAAAATTTTTCTTTCCTCTGATTGCTTGTATAACCATAGACAATAATTTAATATTCCATTTACAGATAGAAGAAGAGACTCCCGAGATTCGAATGCGTCTGGGCCGCGCGAAAGCTCTGGTAGTAGGAAATCAACATCGGCAAGGGAAAAGGCCACCAAATCTAGGGTTAGCTCTGTTTCAGGTAATTCATAGACTGACAACATTTACAAGTACTAGGTACTGTACCTTAATGTACTTTATGAAGACTAATGAAGTGAAGTGGCCACAGAACATGGGTCATGGGTCACAAAATCCCTACTAATAATATAAATGCGAAAGTAACTCTGTTTGTTACGTTTTCACGCCTAAACCGCTGAACCGATTTTGATGAATTTTGGTATAGAGATAGATGGGACCTTGGAGAAGGACATAAGCAAATTTTTATGTAGATACCACGCGCGCGAAGCCGCGGACAGCAGCTAGTATGTCTATATTATACATTTTAAAGTGACTGTCTGTAGATCTGTTGTTTCTCAGCTAAACGGCTGAAATGGCTCTCGGCAATATTTATTACTTATCTATTTATATCTTGGTAAAGAGATATATAGAGGTAGATTACTTTTTATGTAAATAGCAGGCGTCCGAAGTTGCGGGCAAAAGCTAGTTGATTACCCATATTATTACTAATTGTTGCCCGCGGCTTCGCATTCATTAGCACCATGGATGGATAATAAAATGGCAAAGTGGCATCTAAATAAAAAGATGCCTATTTCCGTCCCCAACATACACAATCTACCAAAAGTCAATAATATCCGTTCAGCCGTTCAACCGTCCAACCGTAACAAACTTAACAAACAGTAAGACAAAGACACTTTCTAATTCATATAGTGGACAATGGACACGTCACCATTTAACCCCAATTTAAGCAGTGTTTGTTTTATGGTGACCAGATCACTGTTAGAATACTTATATCGATTAACGATGAATATTGTATAGATAAATATGAGAACAAAATAACACTTATCTAATATTTCCCACAGCCTGGGAGCCGACTGCGCCAGACGAGGACAGCGGCCGTCGCGGGCGTCGTCGCCAACACGCCTCCACTCCGCCCGCTACCACGCCGGCCAAGCGACGTCGCACCTGACATATAAAGGCGCAATATCACCAATTCTATTAGGTGTTTTACGACGTGGAACTACAATGGCGACATATAAAGAACTATTGGCCTCAGGGCCATCTTATTCTATAAAAAGATTCTCTAATTTAGACTTTATTGTAAATTAATAAAATTTAGTAAGATCGTATTTTACTAAATTTTAGTTAATCAAGCGAATCTACAGAATCAGTTCTGTTATCCTATGATTTTTTATGCTTATAAGTTTTACGTCAACAACACATCGATTTACTAAATTTAAGAAGTTAATTTAAAAATGTTACCTATTAATTTATAAGTTTCAGACTTACAAATGTATAGGTAACATTTTTAAATTACACTACTTAAATTTAGTAAATTGATGTGTTGTTGACGTGTTTTAGCACATTTTAGTCATCATGTGGAGAGATTTTAAAAGACCTAAAAATCTGATTTTTAAAAAGATTTTAAAAATCTGTTCTATAAAGGAATCAAATAACCATTTTTACTTATTAGAACTCATTTTAGCCAGTCTGGCCAAATAACAGAATCACCAAGATTATATGTAATCAACTAATCTTAATAAAATATCTGACAAATTAAGTTTCGAAATGTTCAAGCAAACTAAATGATATGTACAGGCTGCTCCGAGACTATACAATTATACATTGAATATAAATAAATTACCGTGCAACAAAAAATTGGAAAGTGGCTAGATTTTAATATTTTTCAATAAAATAAAATCATTTCGATAAATCTTAAGTTTAAACGTAAAACGAAACTGGCTTCGTATATTCATTTTATTGTCGCTATTGTAGCTCTGCCTGTATATAACCAAGTAACCAGCATGGCCTTGCTCGCGTAGTATTAATTGCATTATTGAGTGAGGGGACATAATAATTATTAATCATGTGGTCGGACTGGGTTCTTCCTCGTCATTTTTTTTAGTGCATTAAGAATTCGTTTCCTTGTGCTACTACTATGGACTACGGCTTATTCCGTTTATCCACCCTAAGGTGGATACTCGGAAACGCGTGTCCATCTATCCACCCTGACCGGGGTGGATTACCGGAATTCACATTGATTGTTCTTCCTACTTTTTACCCCAAGTACAGTTTGAATAAAATTATCTATTAAATAAAAACTTGCGTCCTGTATTTCTAAAAACAACTTTTTCACTAAAAAATAATAATTATTACTTACTCACTAAAATAAATAAAAAAGAGTAGAGTCTGTCGGGGTAAAACGCCGCACTTTAGTCTTCTTTCGTTGATAACACATAAACTGCCACGATATTAGAAACACATTTTATGCGTTTTATATAGCTTATTTATTATACTTCTAATGTGCAAAATGTTTTTGGCGATAACTAAAACAGTTTTTTTATACTTGAAGATAACTTTGAATATGTCGAAGTGCGTACTTTTACCCCTTAAAGTGGGTAAAAATACGCAGTCGTTTGGGTAAAAGTTCGCATGTAGGGTAAAAGTACGCAATCGGTTATTGTTTAAGAAAATTTGCAAATAATACACATATGGGCTATAATTAAAGAATCTTTAATAAATTCAAGCTTAAACTACTAAGTAACCAATAAAAACCTAATGAAAAAAAAACGAAACAGCTACATATCTTTCAAATAGACTTTGGTAGTACTTTAGTTAACGACATTGAAATATAATATAATTACACCATAAAACACTTAAACAAATTGCAAACATGTAATATTAGACCTTCTTTGTAATAATAATAAAAAAAAGAATTAACACGAAGCGATAAAATCAAACATAAAAATAGATAATGTTGTTTATACCTATGTTACTTTGGAATTTGTTAAATCAGTCTTAATAGTCTTAATAGGTTTGTATTAATAAACCCGCTGTCAGATACCATGCAAACTGATCCCGTTGGGCCATCATCCAACAGCTCTGCTTTTGGTCTTTTGCGTGGATAAATCAGAGCTGGGGATACGAAGTGTCCAGTTGCACTCATGCACATAACTGCAGTTATGGTCATACCTCTTTCAGCCGACACTATCTTACCAACTACTTTTTTGCCTTTACGCGCCACAACTTTAGGCGTTTTTTTAGGGTCTGTACTCATGCCGGTTTCATCCGTGTTATAGATCCGGTGCTGTTGAAATTCATACTTCTCATACAATACTTTGAGGTTGTAAAATTTTTCCACCTGCACTTTATTAAACCCAATCGCTCTAGCCAAGCTGACTGGTGCTGACTGTCGTAAGCCAAAGTGTTCGTTTCGCTTAAGGAAACCCTCCACCAAGTCACGACCAGCCATACGTGATGATTCATTAAAGCGGTGTTGAATTTTGTTAGCCTCGGCAAACTCATAAGCTCGTTGCTTAACTCGTTGATAGTGCCGCCGAAAAATCTGTCATCCATCGCTTCACAATGTACCGCAAATTCTGCTTCTTAGTCTTTTGTAAAGGTCGGTTTAAACCGGTCCAAAGCGGTCGGTACATGGTTCAAATTCAACCTCTTTCTGAGGGTAGCTTCATTAATGCCCACAGAATCCGCTGCAAATCTTTTACATTTTCCTTTGTCGATAAGCTTTTTTGCTGCGATAATTAGTTCTTCGGAGATTAATGATCTACCGGTGCTTTTTTTGTATAATGCCTCGGCATTGCTATGCATTCTGAAACAATAACAGGATGAACAGGGTATTATCTCAAAAAAGCTAAAATTTCAGTAGAGCTTTGAAGTTTTTGAATCAATATATATCCGTAGCTATAGTTATTTGGTTAACCTTACGTAAACTTTCAAATAACTTACTAATCAGGTAGCATATTTCTTAACTTTATGCCCTGCTTCATCTTGCTATTGATAAAAAAACAGCAAAAAACTTGTCACAGGAGTTATATTAACCCATTCAATGCCACTAGATTTTTATTTGTTTTTATTATGGCCCACTACTTTTTTTTGTTTTTTTAGTTTTTAAATAAATGTTATTGACTAGATAATTACTCAAATAATTAAAAAATGTACTTAAATTAGAGAAAAAGCGATAACTCATAAGTTGCGTTGGTGGCACACAGATAAAAAAGTTTTTAGGCAGATCCGGCAACGCAAGTTTTGCGTGCGTACAATGGTTGGTATTATGCAATATGATTTTATGAAAAAAAAAGGAAATAATAAGTTATATTATTTGAAAAGATGGTTTTATTAATTAATAATTATGGTACACCTTAAAACAATTTACAATACACAGACCAGGATGATCATCGCAGTCGGGACAATAATATGGAGTATCCTTTCGTTTTTTTCCTGTTTCCCAACAGACTTTGCATCTTCGGCGCATCGTCTTTCCCTTTCGAGGACATGGTTGTATTACGTGAACTTTAGTAGAAGTTTGAGAAGTAGTGACATTACTGACATTGATATCTGGCACTAAACTCTCAATTACTGACAGTCTGTAATCATATAGAGGCTTCTTGTTACCTGATACTAGGTTGTATATGGTGAAAGAATTATACAACATTTGTTGTATAATATGAATCCCTAACTTCTTGTACCATCGCACAGTCTTATGTTCACAGCTGTAATATGATATCATTTGATCTTGATGATCGATACCCCCCATGTTTTTGTTGTAATTTATCACTATATTTGGTTTTACTAATTCTGTGTTGCGACGTGTTGTTGTTGGCGTCATTTGTGCGTCGTATTCTGATGAAATTAAGAGAACGTCACGATTGTCTCGCCATTTCATTACACATATACCTTTTTTGTTATATTGCGCAACATACTCTCCTTTTTTTAGCTTCTTTGTCACCACTTCTTTTGGGTTATTTTTCCGATTTTGTCTAAAGAGTGCCTGAGCAATAAGTTTTTTGAGACAAAAGTTTTTCGGCTAACTCAACAGAATTGTAAAAATTATCCATAAATACGGAATAACCTTTATTGACGTAGTCTTCTAATAAATTCGTAACGACTTTTGAAGCGTGGTTAGTACCGCCGACGGTCATATCGCCTGCACCAGCATAAACGATTATTTTCAAAATAATGCCGTGAACATCTGTCAGGATGTATAGCTTAATGCCATATTTATTATGTTTGTTTTTAATATATTGTCGAAATATGAGGCGTCCTCTCCATAGAACGAGTGACTCGTCAATACACAAATTATTAGATGGCGAATAAACCTCCTTCATTCTCTCGTTGAAATATGTCACGAGAGGCGAAATTTTTTTTAACCTGTCTTCGTTAACGCTATTGTCTTCGAAATGAAGGACTCGTAAGATTAATAAAAATCGATTACGACTCATGTGATTGCTAAATGATCTTAGATTAAATAATCTATGTGTTTTCCAATAATCTTGAATCCTGTTTAGTTTTATAGTGCCCATGTGAAGCAACAGTCCTAAGAAAACTTTTAATTCGGGTACAGTGATATCTTTCCAATACTTTATTCTACTACCAGGAAAACTTTGCGCTAATAACCGAGACGCATTCTCGTTGCTTTTATCAACAATCATTTGAAGACATTCATTTGTCATTACAAGATTAAAATAATCAATTGGTTCTGTGCCTTCAGGTTGAATTTTCAATTCCACGGGATTTCCTTCAAAATTAATCCTTGTAGCCTGTCGGCGCTGATTTGACCATTCTTGACCTTCGTCAGTATTTCTAGGTACTAATTCGTCTTCATTTGTGTTACTGTCATCATCAGAATCATTCATATTATTCTCAATAAAGTCTTCATCAAACATAAAATCGTCATAATTTGGATCAGAGTTTTCAAGAATTTGCAGTAGTTCTTGATCAGATATGGGTAAGTTAATTTTTTCAGATACATTTGATTGAATGTTATTTTCTGGGACCACCCCCGTAATTGCTAACAATTTTTCTTCTATATTTGTAGACTTACCACTGCGTTTTTTTACACGTTTGCATGGTCTTTCTTGGTTATTTGATGGCTTTTCATCCTCTGAAGTGTCTATATCAATTGCGTTCAATTGTTCTTGAACATTTGAAGCAGAAAGAGACTTACCACCACGTGTTTGTACACGTCCGCGTGGTATTTTCTGGTTATTTGATGGCTTTTCATCCTCTGAAGTGTCGCTATTTGGTATCAATGTTTCTTGAACGTTTGAAGTCTTTATATTAGAAGTAGAAGCAGAAAGAGACTTACCACCACGTGTTCTTACACGTCCGCGTGGTCTGCTTTGATGATGAATAGACTGCTGAGAAGTATCAGCGTCTCTTGTTGACAGTTTAGAAGAACAGGGCATCACATTCTCTTTCTCTTCTATTTTAGACTTTTCAGCATGTATACCTATATTGATTCTAGAATTTATTGGCGCTGAATTTTCAAATACGTCAAATACAGGGTCACAATTGTCTTCTACATCCATGAATATTACTCTAGGATTCGTCATTTTAGTTTGACTAATCCAAATTCGAAATGGGCCAGATGTTGATGTAAATAGCATTTCAGATTTCGCAATTTGTCCTAGAGCAGATTCTGGGTTGTATCTTTTAGTTTGAAGTATAGTTGTTATTTCCAGTTTTCTAGGATGAGATGAAGTGATATCCCTAAAAAATTAAGACGATAGTTATTTTTTCCAAACTTGAATCTGAATAGCAGACGTAGAAATAACTTTTTATGTTTTACTTACAAATTTGAACATTGAATATTGTGAATTGGTGAAACCACTAGTCCATCATGTTCCAATATGTTGTTGGATGCAGTATGAGTCTCACTTTCAAAATGTGTTGATAACCTTGCTTGTCTGTTCCCATTATTTTTATCAGTTAATCTGAAATTATAAAAAAATTAAAGTGAAACACGTCACAATCAATCACAACATCGTAGAAAAAACACAAAAATTTTATAGGTAAGTAACTACTTACATCAATGACAAAAATATTTTTTCTTGTGATGAATTGGGAGATTCTGTTCTAGAAGCCGGTTCGATGTGACAATTTGTTGAAATGGATCTGGCTCGTCTCCTGTGAAAACAGTTAGGTACTAAAGAAAACTGATTTATGTGTTTATTATGCTGGTAAATAGGCAAATAAAGAAGACAGTCGTACTTACTTGTGAGGAGGATAACATGTCTGGGGCTGTGATGTACAAGGATTTTCTGAGTCAGAAAAGCTAGGGGCAAGTTCAGGTGTTTGTTGAACTTGTGCTGACAAAGATCTCGCTCGTTTTGTCCTCGATTTTTGAATAGAATCACAAGGTGTTGTGTTTGAAATCAGTCTGTAATAATCATACCTTAAGTACCTACATAAATAATTAAGTAAAAGTCAAAGTATTTATTGTAAGTAGGCACCAAATAGCACTTTTAAAAGTTAGGCATTTAATAAACTATAAACAAAGAACGAAAACAAGCCTTTAATAAATTAAACTAGGTAACTACACATTTGAGCTTCATAAAGAAAATTTGTTTTGTTATGTGCAATCATCTGATTCTAACTAATTAATTTGAGTATCATAGTATAATATATCGGTATTCATAAAAACTACTAGGCCAAACTTAAGACTCTACCTGTTTGAATTGTTCAGGGAGCTGTGATTTGGTTCTTTTTGATTTAGTGCTAAACAGACAAGTCTAGCACTGCGCTTTTTTGTGGAATCCACCATCTCAATCTCTAAAAATATAAATAATAAATAAAGTTATATATAAATAACTAGAGGTTGCGTGGTGCGCGAGCTGTATACAGCTCGCGGGTTTAACCCCTACAACCCCTAAAAATCCCTACAACCCCTAAAAACCCCTACAAACCCTAAAAACCCCTACAACCCCTAAAAAATCCTACAAACCCCTACAACCCCTTAAAACCCCTACAACCCCTAAAAACCTCTCCAACCCCTAAAAATCCCTACAACACATAAAACCCCTACAAACCCCTACAACCCCTAAAAACCCCTACAAACCCCTACAACCCCTAAAAACCCCTACAACACCCAAAAACCCCTACAAACCCCTACAACCCCTAAAAACCCCTAAAACCCCAAAAAACCCCTAAAAACCCCTACAACCCCTAAAAACCCCTACAAACCCCTACAACCCCTAAAAACCCCTAAAAACCCCTAAAACCCCTAAAAACCCCTACAAACCCCTATAACCCCTAAAAATCCCTACAACCCCTAAAAACCCCTACAACCCATAAAAACCCCTACAACCCCTAAAAACGCCTACAAACCCCTACAACCCCTACAAACCCCTACAACCCCTACAACCCCTAAAAACCCCTACAACCCCTAAAAATCCCTACAACCCCTAAAAACCCCTACAACCCCTAAAAACCCCTAAAAACCCCTACAACCCCTACAAATCCCTACAACCCCTAAAAAACCCCTTCAACCCCTAAAAAATCCTACAAACCCCTACAACCCCTAAAAACCCCTACAGCCCCTAAAAACCTCTACAAACCCCTACAACCACTACAAACCCCTACAACCCCTACAACCCCTAAAAACCCCTACAACACCTAAAAACCCCTACAAACCCCAACAACCCCTAAAAACCCCTACAACCCCTAAAAATCCCTTCAACCCCTAAAAACCCCTACAACCCCTAAAAACCCCTACAACCCCTAAAAACCCCTACAAACCCCTACAACCCCTAAAAATCCCTACAACCCTTAAAAACCCCTACAACCCCTAAAAGTCCCTACAACCTCTACAACCCCTAAAAAATCCTACAAATCCCTACAACCCCTGAAAACCCCTACAACCCCTAATAACCCCTACAACCCCTTAAAACCCCTACAAACCCCTACAACCCCTAAAAACCCCTAAAAACCCCAACAACCCTTTAAAACCCCTACAACCCCTAAAAATCCCTACAACCCTTAAAAACCCCTACAACCCCTAAAAATCCCTACCACCCCTAAAAACCCCTACAACCCCTAAAAATCCTACAAATCCCTACAACCCCTAAAAACCCCTACAACCCCTAAAAACCCCTACAACCCCTTAAAACCCCTACAACCCCTACAACCCCTAAAAACCCCTACAACCCCTAAAACCCCTAAAAACCCCTACAAACCCCTACAACCCCTAAAAACCCCTACAACCCCTACAAATCCCTACAACCCCTAAAAAACCCCTTCAACCCCTAAAAAATCCTACAAACCCCTACAACCCCTAAAAACCCCTACAGCCCCTAAAAACCTCTACAAACCCCTACAACCACTACAAACCCCTACAACCCCTACAACCCCTAAAAACCCCTACAACACCTAAAAACCCCTACAAACCCCTACAACCCCTAAAAACCCCTAAAACCCCAAAAAACCCCTAAAAACCCCTACAACCCCTAAAAACCCCTACAAACCCCTACAACCCCTAAAAACCCCTAAAAACCCCTAAAACCCCTTAAAACCCCTACAACCCCTACAAATCCCTACAACCCCTAAAAAACCCCTACAACCCCTAAAAAATCCTACAAACCCCTATAACCCCTAAAAACCCCAACAACCAATAAAAAATCCTACAAACCCCTACAACCCCTAAAAACCCCTACAAACCCCTAAAAACCCCTAAAAACCCCAACAACCCCTAAAAACCCCTACAACCCCTAAGAACTCCTACAAAACCCTACAACCCCTAAAAACCCCTACAAACCCCTACAACCCCTAAAAATCCCTACAACCCCTAAAAACCCCTACAACCCCTAAAAACCCCTACAACCCCTAAAAACGCCTACAAACCCCTACAACCCCTACAAACCCCTACAACCCCTACAACCCCTAAAAACCCCTACAACCCCTAAAAACCCCTACAACCCCTAAAAACCCCTACAAACCCCTACAACCCCTAAAAACCCCTACAACCCCTACAAATCCCTACAACCCCTAAAAAACCCCTACAACCCCTAAAAAATCCTACAAACCCCTACAACCCCTAAAAACCCCTACAGCCCCTAAAAACCCCTACAAACCCCTACAACCCCTACAAACCCCTACAACCCCTACAACCCCTAAAAACCCCTACAACCCCTAAAAATCCCTACAACCCCTAAAAACCCCTACAACCCCTAAAAACCCCTACAAACCCCTACAACCCCTAAAAACCCCTAAAAACCCCTACAACCCCTAAAAACCCCTACAACCCCTACAAACCCCTACAACCCCTACAACCCCTAAAAACCCCTACAACCCCTAAAAATCCCTACAACCCCTAAAAACCCCTACAACCCCTAAAAACCCCTAAAAACCCCTACAACCCCTAAAAACCCCTACAAACCCCTACAACCCCTAAAAACCCCTAAAAACCCCTAAAACCCCTTAAAACCCCTACAACCCCTACAAATCCCTACAACCCCTAAAAAACCCCTACAACCCCTAAAAAATCCTACAAACCCCTATAACCCCTAAAAACCCCTACAACCCTTAAAAATCCCTACAACCCCTAAAAACCCCAACAACCAATAAAAAATCCTACAAACCCCTACAACCCCTACAAACCCCTACAACCCCTACAACCCCTAAAAACCCCTACAACCCCTAAAAATCCCTACAACCCCTAAAAACCCCTACAACCCCTGAAAACCCCTACAAACCCCTACAACCCCTAAAAACCCCTAAAAACCCCTACAACCCCTACAAATCCCTACAACCCCTAAAAAACCCCTACAACCCCTAAAAAATCCTACAAACCCCTACAACCCCTAAAAACCCCTACAGCCCCTAAAAACCCCTACAAACCCCTACAACCCCTACAAACCCCTAAAAACCCCTACAACCCCTAAAAACCCCTACAAACCCCTACAACCCCTAAAAACCCCTACAAACCCCTACAACCCCTAAAAACCCCTAAAAACCCCTACAACCCCTAAAAACCCCTACAACCCCTACAACCCCTAAAAACCCCTACAACCCCTAAAAACCCCTACTACCCCTAAAAATCCCTAAAACCCCTAAAAACCCCTACAACCCTCAAAAATCCCTACAACCCCTAAAAACCCCTACAAACCCCTACAACCCCTAAAAACCCCTACAACCCCTAAAAACCCCTACAAACCCCTTCAACCCCTTAAAACTCCTAAAATCCCCTACAACCCTTTAAAACCCCTACAACCCCTTAAAAATCCTACAAACCCCTACAAACCCCTACAACCCCTAAAAACCCCTAATAACCCCTACAAACCCTAAACCCCTACAAACCCTAAAAACCCCTATAGATGGGGGGAGGGTGCAGTTTATAAAACCTTTGTACATTTTGAAGTACCATTTACAAATGCTTATACAAATCCTAAAAAAAAACACTAAAATTCCTTACAACCCAAGGTCAAGTTTGCTATATCTATCTAGCACCGTTTAGAAGTTATAAAGGTTTAAAGTTTTTTATTTCTGAATCGGATAATGAAGAGGGTCTTGAGCAAGATTTGTTCGAGCACGATCCCTCTCAGACTTGTTGTTTTCGAGATAACGAGAGAGGGGGGATAAGGGGGCAAGGACGGGGGTGGGAAAAACATATTTTTTCAACTCTACGAAGCATCCTCCATACGATCCTACCAAAACGATTCCACAAAAAATTTAATTCCAACATGGTGCCTTCTTGCTATACCTAAAAATTGCAGGGGGGATGGGGGGTGGGGGGGAATGGGGGGAGGGTGCAGTTTATAAAACCTTTGTACATTTTGAAGTACCATTTACAAATGCTTATACAAATCCTAAAAAAAAACACTAAAATTCCTTACAACCCAAGGTAAAGTTTGCTATGTCTATCTAGCACCGTTAAGAAGTTATGTGGGTTCAAAGTTTTTTATTTCTGAATCGGATAATAAAGATGGTCTTGAGCAACATTTGTTCGAGCACCAACCCTCTCCGACTTGTAGTTTCCGAGATAATGTAGGGGGAGTCAAAAAGGGGGGCAAGGAGGGGGTGTCACACAACTTTTTTCAACTCTTCCGAGCATCCTCTATACGATTCCACTAAAGTTTTAATTCCAACATGACGCCTTCTGGGTATACTTTAAAGGGGGTGAGAAAAACGGAGGGAGGGGGGGAGTTTTAATAAATTGTTTCTTTATCTTAGGAGCATCCTCTATACGATTCTTTTAAAATTTCAATTCGAACATGACGCCTTCTGGGTATACCTCAAAGGGGGGTGAGAAAAATGAAGGGAAGGGGGGGAGATCTAAAATCGTTTCTGAATCCTTCAAGCATCCTTTATACGATCCTACTAAAATTTTAATTCCAACATGACGCCTTCTGGGTATACCTTAAAGGGGGGTGAGAAATATGGGGGGAGGGGGGGAGTTTTTATATTGTTTTTTAATCCTTGGAACATTCTCTATAAGATTCTACAAAAATTTCAATTCCATCATGACGCCTTCCGGGTACACCTCAAAGGGGGGTGAGAAAAATGAGGGGAAGGGGGGGAGTTCTAAAATCGTTTCTGAATCCTTCAAGCATCCTTTATACGATCCTACTAAAATTTTAATTCCAACATGACGCCTTCTGGGTATACCTTAAAGGGGGGTGAGAAATATGGGGGGAGGGGGGGAGTTTATATATTGTTTTTTAATCCTTGGAACATCCTCTATAAGATTCTACAAAAATTTCAATTCCATCATGACGCCTTCCGGGTACACCTTAAAAGGGGGGGAGAAAATGGGGAGAGGGGGGGAGTATAATTTTTATTTTTTATTTCTTAAAGCACCATGTATACAAATCCTCAAAAAAAACACTAAAATTCCTTACAACCCAAGGTAAAGTTTGCTATGTCTATCTAGCACCGTTTAGAAGTTATGGCAGTTTAAAGTTTTTTATTTCTGAATCGGATAATGAAGTAGTTCTTGAGCAACAGTTGATAGAGCACCATCCCTCTTCGACTTGTAGTTTCCGAGATAAGTGGAGAGAGAGAGAGAGAGGGGGCAGAGGAGGCAAGGACGGGGGGTCGGGTAACACATTTTTTTTCAACTCTACGAAGCTATACGATCCCACCGAAGTGTACAAACCTACATGATGTTATCAAGTCTGCGAGATTTTGTATGGGAGTGCACACTTTTGTATGGGACAAATTTTTTTTTTCTATGGCGGCCATGTTTTTTTTTATAGATTCGAATATTGAAAAGGGTCTTGAGCAACATTAGTTTGAGCACCAACCCTCTCCGAGTTGTAGTTTCCGAGATAATGTGGGGGGTCAAAAAGGGGAGCAAAGAGGGGAGGTCACACAACTTTTTTTCAATTCTTCCGAGCATCCTCTATACGATCCCACTAAAATTTCAATTCCAACTTGACGCCTTCTGGGTATACCTTGAAGGGGGTTGAGAAAAATGGGGGGAGGGGGGGAGTTTTAAAATCGTTTCTTAATCCTTGAAGCATCCTCTATACGATCCCTTTAAAATTTAAATTCCAACTTGACGCCTTCTGGGTATACCTTGAAGGGGGGTGAGAAAAATGGGGGGAGGGGGGGAGTTTTAAAATCGTTTCTTAATCCTTGAAGCATCCTCTATACGATCCCACTAAAATTTAAATTCCAACTTGACGCCTTCTGGGTATACCTTGAAGGGGGGTGAGAAAAATGGGGGGAGAGGGGGGAGTTTTAAAATCGTTTCTGAATCCTTGGAGCATCCTCTATACGATCCCACTAAAATTTCAATTCCAACATGACGCTTTCTCGGTACACCTTAAAAAGGGGGTAAAAAATGGGGGGAGGGGGGGAGTTAAAAAAAATGTTTGTATTTCTAAAAGCACCATCTATACAAATCCCAAAAAAAAAACACACCTCGTTGGGAAGAATCCGATGTTGATTCGTGGGAGGGGCAATTGGAGGGGGAAAAGGGGCACTTTAAGATTTTTCCCCCACTCGAATAAACCCCTTTTATAGTTTTCCATGAAAAAAAACACACCTCCCCCTCCACCATCTGGGAGAACAACTATGTCAATGAGTCAGTGAGTCAGTGGTAATTAAGCTATATATAGTATAATTATAACACACTAAAACATGCATAAAAAGGCACAATGTCATAACTTGTAGTCTACATAGTATAAATAGCGTGGCTAAAAGTATAAAACTCTCTTATTGAAATAATCAACAAAAAAAAAATTATTCTTAAGGCAGACATGCATTACTTACTAGAAAAAAATGAATAAACAGATATGTACAAAATTAAATTCATATTCATTTGTTTTGAACAACTCTCACTTATTTCCAATTATTAGCATGTTGGTACTTGCATAAAACCGTCCCAACGGTTTTGATTCGTGTCTGCCACTGAACGCACCATTTGCGTTGAAATTTAAATTTTATCGTTTTTACCGGAATCTGTATAAAAATATCTAATCCACAGCAATCATTGGTAGTAATAAACACTCACCTTTATAATCAATGTATTCACTGAGTATTTATCTCGAATTTTCAATTATTTTCGAAAGAAATCCGGAGCACGTTTTTCGTTCCAACAAAAACTATCGAGAAATGGCATTTTCTGTTTTGATACTGACAAACCATCTAAGTTGACAAGTGACAGTGATATTTCTCTTTATTTCTCTCTTTATTCTCATTATTTTTGAACGCAGCCACAGAAAAAAATATCTAAGTATAGATAGCCACAACGCATAAGGCGCGTTGCTGGCATTGGCCAAAAAACGTGTAACACGCGAGGAGTGCGTTGCCGGAGATGAATGGGTTAATACCCTGTTACACATAAATAAAAACCAAACCAAAGGTGTAACTAAAAATTCAATTAAAGCATAAAGCCAATTTAAGAGGTTTACTTATTACTTATGAATTTTTTTTTCAATGATTATTTAACGATAACTTCTATATATTTGACTAAGTATGTTCGTCTATTTTGTAATAAATTTATTTATTTAGTTATTATTAACGAAAATTGTAATACTACCATGTTTCACAAACATTATGAATACGTTTTAGTGATCATTTAAAATAAAATACATTATTTATTTATATCAAAGGGTTTATTTATTGTAAAAAAACATAGATATTATATAAGTAGTAGGTTTTTGCTTACACACAGAATGCAAAATAAAAATATGAATTACAAAATCTTAAACTAAATTAAATATACTTAAAAACAATAGATGAGAAAATATTTAGGCACTTACATGAAATAAGTAAGCCACACTCATGGCTCAGCAGTTTGAGCCAGTGAAAGTCTTTTATTCAGTATTTTAACTACTCTAATAAGCATCTGCATGACGTTGCCTACGTTACATAATCTACATAAATATGAAATAATTTTACAGGTTTTCATAAAAACTTCTATAATACTGAGGAATAAGATTTTTGTCAATTAACTTTTCAAAGCCTTGCTTTTTTTGTTCCGATATACCAATTTTCTGCGTGTAAAGTTGCTCTAAATATATTTTCTAAATCTGGGTTTGTTCAAGTTCAAGTTCAAGTTGGTAACAAAATAAGGTTACATGTCAGTTTCTTCACAATAATAGATAGGTTCGTAAATACGTTGTGTTGTAAATACACCAAGCATTTAAACGTACATCGTTCAAATTTACAATATAAAGATGTATAATGTACTCGTATATTAATTTAAGGCAGATTAATAAATTGTAATAATCTATTGATTCAATTGATACAATATAATAATTTAATTTGTCAATATAATAGTAGTGTTATAATAATGTGATGTCTAGCTGAAAAATTCGTCAACCCTATAATGCGATTGATCAATGAGCCAATTTTTTAATTTGAATTTAAAGGATTGCGTTGACGGAGCATTTGTGATGGTTTCAGGAAGATGGTTATATACCGCCGGCCCCATTACATGCACTAGCTTCGACGATTTAGTAAGGCGCCGCGGTACGGCTCGTAGCTTTTTTGCGTTCCGCGTTGTATACCTGTGACCGTCTCCAAACCTCGCGTACTCGTTAAGGTGGTTCTTAATATACATGGCAGCATGAAAGATGACGAGGTCTGGTACTGTCATTATTTTAAGCGACCGAAAAATGGGGCGAGCGGGGGTATCCCATGGAGCTCGAACCATCGCTTTTACAGCTCTCTTCTGCATTCTGAAAACTCGCTCCCAATCAGCAGCTCTGCCCCAAAGGTCTACACCATACTGAAGAAGCGAGTGAACAGATGCGAAGTAGCAACTCCTGGTCATGCTTTGCTCCAGGGTTGCAGACAAACGCCAAAGAGCAAAACACGCGCGACCTATCCTTTCACACAACTTATCAATGTGTATATCCCATGTAAGCCGTTCATCAATCTGGAAACCTAAAAACGATGAGGACCTGACTTGGCTGATGACTTTGCCACCCAAGATCACAGTCATGGGTCTGCTCGTGCGACCGGCAAGATTAAATTGAATGAAATTCGTTTTTTTTAACGTTTAGTAGGAAGCCGTTGACGTGAAACCAATCGTTTAGCTTCTCCGCCACCATGCTCAGTCTCCCCTCCAAAAGCTCTGTAGTAGGTGCCTGCACGACTGCAGCGACATCATCCGCGTACATTAGGATATGTGCGTTGCCTACATACTCAGGCAGATCATTTAGGAGGAGAGAGAACATGATGTTGGATAATGACGAGCCTTGGGCCACTCTTTCTTCTTGAGGTCTTTAGCGGCTTCGACGTTACCTTTCAACCCTCACCTGTGACGATCTGGTACCGATCAGTCATAAAATCTGTCAGGAGTGCCAGTGCTGGACCATTGAATCCATAATGATTCAATGGTCCAGCGAGAACTTCATGATCTGCGACGTCAAAGGCCTTTGACAGATCGCACATGATGACAGCCACGTGTTGCCGGTGCTCCCGAGCCTCCATCACTCGCCTCACCATCTCTCGTGCTACGTCTGTCGTCGACCTTCCCGTCCGGTAGGCGTACTGTTTTCGGACAGAGAATTTGTCGCTGCCAAGAATTCAATGATTCTCGCGCTGAGACCGTATTCAAAGATTTTAGCAATACCTGGAATTATGGAGACAGGTCGGTAACTATCTATTTCTTCTCTTTTTCCTTTACCCTTATAGAGTGGAGCTACTCTTACATTTTTTAATGTTTGGGGATATCGCCCCTCCTCTAAATAAATCTGAAAGAATGAAAGACAGAGGTGCCGCCGCGGCGTGTATAATAGACACCGACATGTCGTAAATGTCCTTGGTTTATGCGCCACTCCGTTCGAGATGATCTTAAACACCTCTGACGGTGAGAAAGGTCGGAGCTTGATCGAGCGATCAGCCGCAGAGCGAGCGCTTGCCAACGCGAGCAACGCAGCAGCCACATCAGCCCGCGGCGCACCGCACGTCTTTGCAGCAATTGCAAAATGTGAATTTGCTGCGTCGACAGCTTCTATTTTGCAGACGTATTTAGAGCCGTTGGGTGCCCGAACGGATTCGGTAAAATCAATTTTCCGCCCGCACCGTCCGGTCTCCAGTTTAACAACCTCCCACATGCATTTAGTGGTATTCGCTGAACTTGTTATACACCTACAATAGAAGTCGCTACGCTCTTTCTTCAAAACAGCATCAAACCTAGTCAGGTACTCATCAAGCTTCGCAGATAGCTGTAAGTTGGAAGGAAATTTTGTTATTAATGACTTGATTTCTCTGATTAAGAAATCAAGGCCTACGATTTCCTTTGTAACCCAAGATGTTTTATTTTTCCTTACGACGCGTTTTATAGGGAAGCAAATATCTAATATCAAATATCATAGCAAATATCTGTTGCGGCGGTTTGTTGCAAACAATTTTACCTCTTTAAACTCTGTATCAGAATAAGATGTTTTATAGAAAAACGAGTCTCTATTTTTTACTGCTTCTTTAATGATCTTCATTTCTGTTATTTTAACAGGCTCATTGTCAATATTTTTTGGTGGCAATGTCTTGCCTATCTTGACATGCCTTTAATATCGAAGAAGCAATTAAATCCCAATTCGTTCAAAACAAATGGCTGGCCATTGACTTATGCTGAACGTATTAAAGAATAATATTTATCTGCTGAATAAATTGGACCAGATTTAAGTGATGCCTTTACTTTTCTTTCAATAAGTGAGTGGGCCGTATTTCCTTCACTTTGGCTATGGCCTTTAATTAAAAAATTATGAGTTAATGACAATATTTTAGGGAATTTTGCCAAAGCAAGCAGATACGTATGTAACATAAACTTGTTCTTTTGTTGGCCACAGCAGTTATCGCTGTAAAATATAACGTGGAACGGCTCTGATCTATTGCTAGATAATTTTTCGAGATATTTCCAGACACATGATGCGATTTTGTTAACACCCCTATTACCTATACCTTCATGCCACCAATAACATTCTACTTGCTTAGTTATTAGGTTATAAATAGTGAAATTTAAAACGTTCAATTTAGATAAGTAGAAGAAAGTTGATACATCGCCTCGGGGGCAAGGCATGACGGCTTGTAAGTCGTACACCGCCACAACCACGTTATCGTCTCCGTTTTTGTCTGCATCTTTTTCCTGTCTTGAAAGTTCTTTTTCAACACGATGAATGTCATATACATGTCGTAACTCTTCTTTTGCTTCGCCTGTGGCATTAATAAAAGCCACACAAGTCTCACACAAATTTTTTTTCGGTGAATGAAAGGCAATGTTAAATTAATTGTTAAAGATACTGTGATACATCAAATAGTTTCCAAACGGTTTATTATGGGTTTTACAATCCTCCACGTAGTCTCGATGATAATCAGCCAACGATCTTCAACCGTCAATATATTCTTTTGATGTATTACTACGACAGTAATGACTTTCTATAGTAGGTATGGATTTAATATGTTTACGGATTTCAATCCTAACTACTTCTGGAACTTTTAAATGGTTGCCATGCTTTCCTCTTAAATTTTCAGCTACTACATCATTTATAGCAGGATCTTTCTTCGACATTGCAGTCATTATGGTTTTGTCGTTGATGCATAATGTAGATTTGTAAAATAATTATTTTGGCGAGGGTTTGGCGCATTCGAATAACATAGTTTATACATATTTACATATCATATTTAAATATGTCATATTATATATCATATTACGTATACATATCATATTTAGGTTTAACAACATCCATGCAATTAACAATAAATTGTCTTTGACGATTTACATCATAGCTTGTAAAAAATTTGGAAGATGGTATTTCTCACCTCTTCAGTTATTTAAGCGGACATTTTTGACGGCATGTTTCGGAGCATGGTGGTCCTACTTTCTGGCTTGACTTTGTTTGTTCTCGTTACATAAGATTTACCTGAGTTTCTTAGTCTTTTTGCCTTTACACGTAACCAGTTACTTTGGTTTCTTTGCCTTTTACGAGTGCAGTTATTACTAATATTGTCATTGCTTGAAGTACCTGCTGTATTTGTAACATCAGATAAATTTATTGGCTGCACCTCGTTGATTGACATCGTTGGTTGTAACTCTTCAGTAGCCACATCAGTGACACAGAATCTTCTCGAATACAAAATCCGAGAAGATTCTGTGTCACTGCCGGTGCTCGATGAAGAATCTGCATCACTCGAAGAATCGCCGTAGTTGGGATCCCTAACTGTGTCATCAGAGTTGGCGCCGGGAAAACATGGATCTGAAATAAATAAATTACAGGGTTGATTATGAGATGTTAATTATTAAGATTTCTATAAAAATATTCCTTTTTTCAGGCCAGGTATTTAGCCATATTACACTTAAATATAAATTCATAAAAATCATAACTAGGGAATGAATTCTATAAAAACATTCCATTCTCAATTTAAACAAAATACTAAATTAAAGATACAAATTTTAATATAAATATACTAGAAAATTAAAATATGAAAGTTTTCTAACCTACCTTCGTTATGTAAATTATTAATTGAACTAGATGAAGATGTGGATGAGTCAGATTCACAATCTGTGTTATCATTGTCAATCTTTTCTTGGATATTAGAGCGCTGATTATCTTCTGGAAAACCAAACACTCAGTTGAATAATATATATAAAAAATAGGTAGTTATCAAAAAAAGAAAGTTTAACGATTTTACCTTTTGTCAATTGTGTAATGTTTTCATTGCAAGTAGAACTTGAGGCCAATAATATTTCAGGGTTACTCTTCAAAGACTCAGTTACTGGTTCTTTTGTTGGAATTTCTTGGTTACTCACTAAAAATAATATAATCATGTAAATTGATTACAATAATTAAACTAATATTGATATAAGTAGACATTTAACAATTTACCTTATGCTAATTCTTTATAACAAGCAGAACTTGTTGCTAATTGTTCTTCAAAGCTACGCACTGTGACTGGTTCTTGGAGAGGATTATCTTGAATTTGCGCTAAAAATATTAAACATTGTGAATTGATCCTCATTAATAAGTTATTTATATTCATACAAAAGCTAACGAAACATCCATATAATAAGTACACCATAATGTCATAATACGAACATAGGTTGTAGCCTATAATTATAATATCATTTAACAATACCTTCAGCAGCCATATCCAAAGCCTTATTCTGATAGACTGAATCCGATCGATCTTTTGGATCAGGCGGTTTGATGGCATTTCTAATTTTGGCCAATCTTTGAGTTAGCATTCTGTAAAATTAAACGTAAAGAGATAGGTAATAAAAGAGATTTAAGTAGGTACGTTATTCACACAAATACTTATAAAACAGTTATAAACTGGATGAACAAAACACTTATTATTTCTATAGAAAAAGTATCTGTATCTAAACTTCGCAGTAATTTTTCAATTTACCTACGTGATTTTATTCACGATTAAGACTTTTTAATAGAGAAAGGATTTTTAACAATAAAACTTTTGTGAATATAGTTAGTATCTCAACTTAGTTATATGTACTTACGAGAGACATTGGCCTCAATTCTGTTGGCACCAACTTAACAAATTTTAGCTAAAATTAGGTTTATACTGTCATAATAAATGTTGGTATTTTGCTGTTACCAACTTATTTTAATTTAATTTTATCTAAATTAGTTAAGCGCTCCTTATTTGGTTGGATGGTACCAACCGAATAGATTTTACAAATGATATGACTAACTAAAATATATTTTAGACAATTCCTAATTTTAGGAATAACCAACTGAATTGCCACCATTGTCTGTAAAAAAATAAAAAAAATTTTGTGAGCTTTTGTATCTCAAATCAGTTCGATGTACTCTAGAGACATTGTCTACAAACAAATACAAAAACTTTTGTGAACGTAGTAGTAGGTATCTCAAATTAGTTCTATGTTCTGGAGACATTGTTTACAAACAAATACAAATATTATAGCAAAGTAGGTATTATTTAAAATCACAGCTATGTTTTACAAATAAATATTATAAAAACAATACATACTTTCTAAAAAACACAGCACTTTTCAAAGATAATACTATAGACAGCAAACAAACGAAACGATGTGTCTTCCCCACAACTCCACCAGTAAGACTGAATACGACTGTGTTGGTCCAACGGTCTAGTAAAAGAGTGCGAAAAGGACAAAGATACTACCTTACCTTCCCCCCCGTCCATTTTACGTCACATAGTTGTGAGGCCTTGTTCATCAGAAAGAGCGCGAAACTTTGAATATGACTGTATTTTAAGTCAAAACCCCTATTTCTTGAGATAATACCCTGTTCATCCAGACAAGCGACATTAAATCTTTAAAAAAATATATAAATTAAGTTTATTAAAATGATAAAGGTAAAAGTACGCAAATGTGGGAAAAGTACGCGCGCGAACTGTTACCCCCGTCGTTTTACCCCATTCAGCGGGTAATCGAAATAATCCACACTTAGCTTAGAAACAATTTAGGTTAGGTTAAAATATGTACGGTTAAACGAATGACCAAAAACTACAGTAAATCAATTAAAACCACTTACCTCATAAAAAACACAAACTTAGAAACAATACACTTTTCTTTTGTTTAACAAAACGCAAAAATTGTCGTTAATTAGATTTTTTCCTTTGTAACTCACACAGCGCGCTATGCACTGCTCAACTGACGTTGATACAAAATGGCGGCTCGAACTCACACAGATTCGTCGAACAAGCTTCCCCACCTACTCCCCCCCTCCCCGAAAAAGTGGCAGTGCGAACTTTTACCCACTGCGACCTTTTACCCCTAAAGACTCATGCGAAGCCGAGGCGAGGCTGATAGTATTATAAATTTAGCAGTATGTCCAGAAAATGACCAACACTTAATTCATTATTGAGTAGGGGAAGGGGGGGTAGCCCCGGACACGTAAATAAAAAAGCATTTTTTTAGGCATAATCAACAACCTTTATTTAACAATTATTGACATAAATCTTAAGAAATGTTATAATTGATCATAATAACAATGAATTAGCACGTTATATTCACCAATGACAAAAAAAAACTCCAGACCTCTAATATTTTTGGCATGCGGTAAAAATTTCGGGTAGCCCCAGACACTACCTTAGCAATGACCCAGTCGCTTTTTAGCTTGACAGACATCGCAATAATAATATGCAGAAGACACATTAATGTCTACGCAAGCTTCATGGGCCCAGTCCTTAAATGTATGGTATTGAATCCAGTCTTCTTCGAATGTCTCGCCACAAATTATACATTCTGTTTCTGGCAGTATTTTCGGAACAAATGGCTTTTCTTTTTGTTTTGAAGGTTTTCATTTTAGGAGCGTTTTTCTTTTTCTCTAGATCTATTTTATATGGAGATGACGTCAAGATTTCACTCTTCTGCGTCCTCCGTGTCCGTGATAAGAATCGCTTGTTAGAAGCGTCTGGAAATGGTGAGAGTTGTTTTAATAGCGAGCTCGTGCTTGAAGCTGGTGGTGGGTCTCGACTAGAAGGAGATGACAGTTGTTCCAGGCTGGTGAATAGTAGTGGTGCTTCACAGGAAGGTGGTGGCAAAAGTTCGCTGAAGGATGGCGGTGGTTCGTAGCTGGCGGATGGCAATGGTGCTTCACAGGAAAACAGCAGCAATAATTCACAGCTAATGGATGGCAGCGGATCACGGCTAGTACATGGCAGTTGGTCTCGGCTTGTGGATGGCAGAAGATTGCGACTGGTGGATGGCAGAATTTTGCAGCTTGGGT
Organism: Lampropteryx suffumata; assembly: GCA_948098915.1. Taxonomy (NCBI): domain Eukaryota; kingdom Metazoa; phylum Arthropoda; class Insecta; order Lepidoptera; family Geometridae; genus Lampropteryx; species Lampropteryx suffumata. Next base: position 5,216,196 of record OX402566.1, on the reverse strand, counting down.
TGGATAGTCGTGGGTCTCGGCTGGTGGAGGCAGTCTTCTCGACCCGTGGTTCTAAAATTTGGGCATTTTATGGTCTACCTGTAATAAATATGTAGGTACATCAATAAAAAACTCCACTAAAGTAACTAAAGCTCTCCTAAAAATTACGTAACAAACATTGAAAAATGTCCAAGGGTACCCGCCAAAAATTTGTCCGAGGGTACCCGACCTCCCAAAACCTGTTTTGTACCAACCACATCAAAAGTATAAAAGTGATTTGAAAATAACTTTTTAAATCTAAATGCCTTATAAATTATCTATGGGAACACAATTATATCAAATCAAAATACTTACGTTTAATATCGGATTTTTGCAGTCAAACTTTCTAAGGAGCAGCGTAAATCGGTTAATCCGAGATAAAATATGTCGTCACGTGAGTAGAGTACCCTTGGCCGGACACGCCACTACTGATTAGATTCTTTGTTTACATTCAACGCGCCATCTATAGGTGTGTTTATTTGTTTTCTAAGTAAGCGTAAACACCTTGTACTTGAAGTGTCCGGGGCTACCCAGGGGGGGTCCCCTAGACGTAGTTGTGTATCCTGGATAAATTCCTCTTTTAATGAATGTTTGCAATTGTTTTAATTGTTTTTGCTGCAGTAGACGTATTAGCGAAAAACTGTATATTTTTTCAAAAACTTATCTAAATGTGGATGTTTGTGTATGTTACTGTAAATGAATGTACATAGGCAGGGGAGAAAATATGAAGAAAGATATTATTTGAATTCCGGTAATCCACCCCGGTTAGGGTGGGTGGACACGCGTTTCCGAGTAACCTTAGGGTGGATAAACGGAATAAGCCTGAACTACTAGCTATAAACTTATTTCTTAAAAATAATTCCTATTGAACTATCCAGTTCAACCGTGAGAAAGTACCTGTAGGACCCTTTGATGAAAACAAATGTTTTCATCAAAGGTCCCTTCTGCAAGAGTCGTATCTTGTCGACTAACTTAATCAAAATTATATTTCGTTACCTACTATATCGGTCATTGGCTCGATAATTTGTTTGCAAAGATCGTAGAGTATTTTTCTAATTATGTATTTATAGAAAGTGTAAAGATGAAAAATGATTTTGTCGTTTTAAGTTTGTTTATAGAGAATGTTATGAAGTTAATTTAAATGTAAGTATGCGTGTGTACCTAACCCACAGAACAGAAAGAACAAAAGAAATAGCATGATGACTTTTTATAAGGAGAACCTGTGTAGCTAAACTCACACATGCAGAAACAAACACACTTAGAAATGAAAGTTATTATTGGCTGAAAAAGGACCAAACCATAAAACAAATGTTATTGATATAAAACCTTAGTCCCATCAGAACATGGTTCAAAACGCAATAAATTAATCAGTACTAAAATGTAAGTCTACTTACCACGAGATGACGCTTTTGCGAAAGATTTTTGTTCTAGTCTCTAACAACAAGAAATATAATTGATAATGCAATGGCTGTTATTTGATTGCCCACTAAACATAGCTACTTCCTTAGTGATGTGCCAAAGGATACAAGACGAATGTATCTATATCCATTATTATACCAACCTACCTACTACTGATGGATATCAAAATACGAATACGATGGGTACGTCAGGTTATATTTGTGGTGGGCCAAATAAACAGCTTTTCTTTATTTTAACACAACCACACGCTTGTGTGTCTTTACTCTTTAGCGTTGAGGAAGGTTCTGCTGATAAATGTTGTGGCTGTAAATTTTAATACGTTTCATTAGATTTCGATTTTACGTAATCATAATGTAAATGAATTTAATTAATTATAATAAAACGTCATGAATATAAACAATATAATAACCTGAAAAAACAACATTTTTAGAGTCTTTATAGCTGTATCAGCCATGTATTTGTTTCCACTTTTTTAATTACAAAATCTTGGTCCTTAGTGGTCTGAGCAAATTGTGCTTGTTTTTGTAGAAACCAATTCTTCTCAATCCCCGTAAGACCATATATGGTCTCACCCTTCGCGCCAAGCAATTCCGTCAAACCCCGTAAGACCATATATGGTCTCGCTCGCCCATTTGAATAAGGACCTTATTTCACACGTTTACAGTCTACTTTTGTATGGAGAAGTTTACTGAGTTACGTTCTTTGATATATTATCTACATTCTGAGCAAAAAATATTACGTAGTCTGTCATCGTTCAGTCTTTCATCGTCAGTTTGACATCAGTCAGAATTTCGCGTTGCTCGGCGGTAGGTCGTGAACCGTGTGTGAGAGAAATAGTGTTTTACTGGATTTATCGATAGTAAGGGATGTCTATTATTACAAAAACTGTTTATTATGCTCATTATAAGTATTTTTGGATAATGAAATACATAGTAATAACTTTTAGATATGGCGCGTAAACTCCCGTAAACTCCCGAGCGGTCACGGGCGGCCGCGCTCGCCCCATTTGATTATAAAAATAAATTTACATGTTTACGGTCTACTTTTGTATGGAGAAGTTTACTGAGTTACGTTCTTTGATATATTGTCTACATTCTGAACAACAAACATAGCATAATCAGTGTTCGTTTAGTATTTTATGTGTTTTCGCGTTTCGCGCCCGGTCTGTGTGAGTGCAGTGACCTTTGATTGTGATTCGACTCATTTGATGGTGGATTTACTGGATTTATCGATGGTAAGGGGTGTTTATTATTAAAAAAACTGTTTATTCTGCTCATTATAAGTATTTTTGGATAATCAATTGTAAGAAATACATAGTAATAACTTCTAGATAAGGCGGGAAAAAGTTCGTTGCCATGCTACTGATTTCGAAGTGATTTATTACTAAACTATTTATTATAAAATATAGTATTTGACTAAACACGTTATTTTTATGCCTGATAGATAGGTAATATATCTATTACTACATTGTTTTTTACAGAATGATAAAATATGGTTTGGTTGTAGAGTTATTACATATTTTGTACAATGCAGTATTTTTGCCGCCACTTTAGTCTAGTCTAGTTTAGACGCTAGTGCTGCCAAAATTTTGAACAAAAATTTGTTCTGGATTGAGTGGTACAAAACTTAAATAAAACCGTTCAAAACAATAAAATAATACTTACCGGGAATATGATATGCCCCCTTTTGTAAATTTGTTTATTTGGCTATCATTTTTGCACTCTAGAACAGCACAATACAGCATTTAATATTTTTGATTTAATATTAATGATTTTTTTGAGTTACGTTTACCCTGACAAACTTCAAACACGACGGAAGTGAGCGAAGCTTGTAGTGCGCGGTATTCCGCATACTAGGTGTTACGCGGGCCCCGCCTACTTACTACTTCTATCGTTTTTTCTGTTCTGTGACCTAACCTACCTATCATGCAAAATGTGAGAAACTAATTAAATGTACATACAACGGGACAGACAAACAGCGGGAGGAGACTTTGTTTTATATTATGTAGGTAATGATACAGTGAACAGCCGGTTTTTGATTTTGGCGCCGACTAAAAGTTAGTAAGATAAAAGTAAATATCTATAAATAATTCCTAAATTAATAACTATTTTTGCAACACTTTATTTATTTACCTACCTACTTATTTAGACATTGTTAAATTAGATACGAGTCCTTCCGGTTTATTCACTTTGGCGCCGATCAATCAGAACGTCGACGCCTTAGCCAATTAGATCTTAATTTAAGAGCTGCTAGTGTAAGGGAAAGGGAAGGGGGGAGTCTTGAGGTTAAACTTTAGTAGTGCGTCGCAAGAAAATGAAGGAAAAAAAATGGGGAGGAGGGGGGGGACCCTCCCTACGCTGGTACCACTCCCATACTAGGTATTGCCCTGTTTTCAAGTTATTTGAATAAATGTAACCTAACCTCAAAAAAAAATATTGATACAAATCTAGTTTAAATTACCAAGGAGGGGGAGGGAGAGGTCCACCTCACCCCTGATAAAGCTCCCAAGATAAAGGTAGATGCACAAATGATAAAAAAAAACATTTGTAACCTATCGTAACGTTTCGTAAATTTGTAACGTTTCGTTCGCATCAATTTTGCAGAACATGATATATCACAGACAACAAATACGACAAAGATCAGATATACCGTGACCTTGTATTATTTTCTGGCGCTGCGGCGGCCGCTCCCGCGGCACGCTTCGCTCGCCTTGCGCGTTTTTTTCTATACTCCAACATAACCTACCTAGTTATAGGTGATAAGTAACCAAGTGAGATATACCGTGACCTTGTATTATTTTCTGGAGCTGCGGCGGCCGCTGCCGCGGCACGCTTCGCTCGCCTTGCAGGTTTTTTTCTATACTCCAACATAACCTACCTAGTGATAGGTGATAAGTGATAAGTAACCAAGTGAAGTGAAGATAAGCCAAAGTCGTCGAAAGAAGCCATAAAAAAATCACTGACAGGATTTTTACGTTTCGTTCACATCAATTTTGCACACAACATGTTAAACCATAGACAAGAAATACGACAAAGTTGATTATTATCTGTCAATCTTTACGTAGTTTTATCTGATTTATTTGATTTGAGGTTAAAAATGTATTATTATTTTCTCGGAATAACCTAATGTTATTAGTGGTAAATATGTAATCAGAAAGCAAAACCCTACCAGATGTGACTCTTTTCACCCTCCAATTCGTGCGACGCACTACTAAAGTCAAGCCCCATTTGCTTGTACTGTACGGTATTTTTAATAAAATATCAAGTGAAGTACTCACCAAGGTGTTTTTTTATTATAATCCTACCATTCCCCGATTTTATGGTTAAGTGCTCCCATACAGTGATATGTCTGGAATCGTTCCTTTCGACCATATACTACACTAGCGACCCGCCCCGGCTTCGCACGGGTGCAATGCTGATACTAAATATACTACAGAATGTCTTTATATACAACGTTATATAAGAGAATAACATAGACTAAGAGACAGACATATACCATTGCGAACTTTTGCTTTTGTGTAGAGTCAAGTCAAGTCAAGTCAAGTCAAAAGATGATTTATTCAATACAATCACAAGGATCACTTTGAAACGTCTTACATACTAGGTGAATTTAGGTGCCAATTCATCCTAACCCAAGCTCGAGAAGAATTGGCAAGAAACTCGTCTTGGTCCTAGCGCTTTTTTATATGATCCATCTTATAACTACCTTAACTACGAAATACAAATACAAGAGAGTTTATACATTTCAAGTGTGTCGGTTAACTGTCTGACGGCAGAGCGACATGAGGCCATGCATTCTTATCAATAATATAGTCATGTAAGCTTATTATAATAATATATTATAATAAGCTTTCTTCAAAAGACTACCTTTAATGTATGCTTTAAATTTCTTAATAGGTAGGTAGTTTAGTTTAGACCTCTAAAAGACCTTGGCTGTCAATTAGATGTGCCCTACTTCGATTTTCAAAAAGCGTTTGACAGGGTCAATAATGTCATACTGCTGGTGAAACTATAGACCGTTCACCGAGATGTCCCCTGCCTTCGGAATTGGCTGCATTGCCTACGCTGTTGTCAACAATATAATGTAGTATCATGATCATTATCATTACATAGTATAAAACAAAGTCGCCTCCCGCTGTCTGTCTGTCCCGATGTATGCTTAGATATTTAAAAGTATGCAACGGATTTTGATGCGGTTTTTTAATAGATAGAGTAATTCAAGAGGAAGGTTTATATGTATAATACGTGCATAATATAGTAGAGAAACACTGATAATTATAGAGGTATCTTATGTGGTGTCGTAAATAAACAAATTTTTTTGCGCTTACATTGCAAACGCTGGCTGATTCCAACGAGATAGAATAGATCAAAATAATGTACTACAGTATTGTACACCTTATTTTGTGGAGATGTAATCTACAAGAGTTAAAAGGTTTGAGTTGACCGATCTTGTATCTCTGAAACCATGCTGTAAGGCCCAATTAAATAATATGATAACAAAGCATTTATATACCTACTGATTTTAGAACAGCAGATGGTATACCATCTGGACCTATAACGACGGTAGGCTATAACGAACGTAGCCTGCCCGAAAAAAAATTTTCAGCAGTTTGACTTTGACGTATTGACTTGACTATCCACTCCACTCTCATTAATCATTATCATTAATCACTTCTTCTTCTTTCATGCTGGCTGGGCTGGGTTTATATTTTACGCTACTATTTATTTACATCAGCTGATTAATTACATGTTCTTGCTGCTAGACAATTTATTTTGATTTGAGATTGCCAAATCCCAAAATGGCTCTACCTTCAGCGCAGCCGGCGGAAGTGCTTCGATCTTGGCAAAAGGATGACTTATACGAAAAACAGCTCGCTGATCGAGTTGCAAAGTTACTGCCTTCTCAACACACTTCCAAAGCGATTCCTATATGTTCTGTTATTTTCAAGTCCTTCACGACGTTGCGGGACCTTCAAACTTTAGGCGAAGAATACTCTGGCATTGTACAAGTGGACGATTCATACAATAACCTTCCATCATTTCTAAGCCGTTTGCTCAGCATCCTCTTGTCAGCTTTTGGGGAAACCTTTACAAGAAACCTTCTGCGCAGTTTAGAAAAGAAAGTCGAGAGAAACGGGTCTCTCACTCCAGAAGCACAGAACCTATTCATTCTAATTTTGAAAACTATTAGCAATGTTTTGCCGCAAATCGAAAGCCTACACCGTGCTATGTGTTACATTAGTGGAGGACCTCTACAAATCGGCAAGTCTCTCACAGGTATAGACTATGTTCATGTTAGGCCTGCTGCAACAGCACGTTTTTCACACCTTCGTCTACTGGGTGTTGTACAATTACTACATGCATTTATTTCTTGTGGGCAGACTCTATACATGGCTAAGAAGCACATGGATCAGATGAATGAAATGCCAAATGAAGTTGACAGTTGTAAATCATGTGTGGCATGTCTAGAAGAGATGATACAGCCCTGCGTGCTTCACTGTGGTCATATCTTTTGTATGAACTGCTGTTATGGACCTCTTGAGAGTTGTGCATTATGCCGCACACCTTTCATGAAGAATAATGTTGTACCTTTGATGAACTATTATCCTACTGAAATATAGATATTGAAACATGAGTCATGTAACTTAAGTTATACAGTCATTTAATATATGGGATGAAAGTTTTGTTGGTATAGGGTTGTTGTAAATACTTAATAACTAACTAATTAATGCAGGAGCTTGGGTAAGTCATCACTTCTTCAGCAAAAGAGTTAAAATTGAAACATACTATGGCAAAGTATTTTATCTGCTACCACTGTCAAAGCATTAAAAAGAATTAGACCAAACATAATTTTAAACCAAGACTAAGACAGCAAAAACTTTTTGTTGATAATCAACAAATAAATAATTTTGTACTACTTTTGTTTAATTAAATAAATTATGTAGGTACATGAACCTCTTTATTATGTTTTATTAGTCAACAATAAATTATCATAATGCTATAGAAATCATAGTATGAATACCTAACTTTTTGTCAAGCTAATTTACCAAATTTCAAGTTACTTATAAAATTAAAAAAAGCAAAACTTAATAAAATTACTAAGTTGTACTTTAAAAAGGATTTTTCACACCTATTTCACAAAATAGTTGAGTATTTTTTAATAAATTACAAAATGCAAATAACCTGATAGTAGCTTTGTAAGAGTTTGTATGGTTATCAGTTATTATAATAATAATACCAGACATTATAATAATTATAAATAATATCAATTTTATACTATTATGAAACCCAAAACATTAATAAAATATTACATTCTTACTTCTATTTTATAATGAATAAGTAATTCTATCGATACCGTTGACTTCAACCATAATATTGATTTAATTGAACCAAATTTGATTTTATTACCAGAAATACCTATGTAAAGCAAGTAAAAATACTGAAATAAAAATACAGATAAAAAATAATACAATAGCAATAAATTATAGACTTTGCCTCTATCCTAAAATTACATACATGGTTAAGTATGACCATGGTGTTTAAGTATGATCTATCCCTGTCTTTTTAATCTCTATGAATAAAGAGGCAAGAGATTTAATCAACTCATTAGTTAAAGAGTGATAATATGAATGACTCCTAATTGTTAATTTGGTGATTATTATAGATGGCAACACACAGTCAGAAGTAAGCTAGGTAAACTGAGGCACATCATCGCTTCATGTTTGAAACAAAATAAAAAAAAAATGAGATTCTACATTTAGATACTATGTTATTCAATATTTATAACATACACCTACAATTCTTTAAAATATACTAATTTTAATTTATCCATGGTTCTGAGCACTGATAGTATAAAAACATAATAGTTATATAACTTATGCTATATAGTCACTATAATTTTAAAATAAAACAGTCATCAGTTTAATATCTTATTTGATTTTCATTGGCATCTATGTTTAAGTTAATCAAATTAAAAACCTTTCATTGGCAGTAAAGGCATTATACTTACAGATATTAATTCTGTTGTTTTGCTGGACTAGAATATTGAAAAATACGAACTAATCTTATTTAGTTAAGCTAATTTGTGCTAATTTTGCCAACTTTAAAATAAGATTAAGTTGTCATTTAAATCTGTTTTCGAATTGATTTTTCTAGGATTTTCTGCAGTTTTAATTCCGAACACAAAATTACATGGCATCTAGAATGAGCTAAAATGACACATCAATCATTAGTCAATTTGATAAATTTTAGATGTGTTATTTAAAAATATTACTCTAATCCGCAAAAAATGCTATTGGTATTTTAGTTAGAGCAGCAAAACAACAGAATCATAGCCATTATACCCGCTGGGTGAACAATGTATTCTTAGTTATATTTTGTACCACTTTCTTCTAAACTTTTAGTAAGTAATAAAATTTCAAGCAAATAACAGTACGGAAAGTGTGCTGCCTATTCAACTTCTAACAGTTCAACATCAAAGATGAGTGTAGCATTTGGTGGTATGACTCCTGGGTGCCCTCTTGAACCGTAAGCAAATTCTGGGGAGCAGGTTAGTATTGCTCTTTCACCAACTGACATCTGAAAAATGAACATCTTATTGAATATTTCTATTTTTTTTAACCTCTTACCCAGGTGATATGCCAGAGATAAATTAATGACAATAAATATTGGTAAACAATTGCACCACCTAGCTCCAATGAAATGTAGCTTATATTATGGTACCAGATGGCTGATAGAAAGAATATGTATATATTTTTAAATTAATTCTTATGATACCTACTATGTAACACCCAGACATGGACAGGCCAATCAATAATATATTTAATACTTTGTCTGGAAACCTAGCTTCAAACCAGCTAAAAGTCAGTTTTATGGGGCATGTATAAGAAACAGTAGATTTGCCTGCCCAGCACTCTGGACTATTCTTACGACCATGCAGAGATGACTAGGCCACTGGACTCTTAACGTTTTAACCAACCAAGAGCACAGGACAATGATGAACTTGAAAGTAAACATAATAGGTTTTTAATACAATTATTTAACTATGAATCTAGTTAAGTAAAAGGCTCGGCTAACCTTCGGAATTCCTTCATCCCAGCCTTTGATCACGTCTCCTCGTCCCAGTGTGAACTTGAAAGGCTGTCCTCTTTCCCTAGACGAATCGAATGTCTTCCCATTTTTTAGAGTTCCGGTATAATGAACAACTACGGTTTGGCCCGATTTAGGGTAAATAGAGCCTGAAATGGAAAATGAGCGGTTGTAGTTGCTAGTTGGTAGTTGCAAGGTTAGAACTAGTTTTTAGTGGGAAGTACCATTTCCTGGAGAAATAGTTTCTATATCAACACCAGTTTCTAAATCAACTGTTATTTCGTCCATAATGAACTGATATAGATAGACTAGCTAACAGCAAGGTATACAATCAATAATCACATTGAATAATTTCGCGAATCTTGTATTTATTTCCGTTTGTTGTCAATTTTTATTTTATATCTTCTTTTACTTTATCTGTACCGTATTCATTCTGATTTCCAAAGAGCTCAAGCTCAGCGGTGTGGAGTCAGTGAACAGTGTTGCCAGACGGAGCTCGGTCCAAATCGCCAAAAAAAAATACAAAAAGTAGCCTAATACCGCCCAATTTTTTTTATACCAAAATGTAGGTTTATTTCATAAATTAGCCTACATTGCATAATTCAAAGATACGTAATATACGCCTAATATGGGTAATAATACTATGATAACCTATTTTTTGCTTAGACTCAACAGGAAATAAAACATACATAACTAATCATTGATAACTAAAATATTGAAGGTGAATACTAAGCATGTAATTTAATTTTTCCTGTAGAGCCTCAGTAATGAAATAACAACAATGAAGCAACATAGTAAAAACGGCTAGACTTATTAACTCTTTTATAGGCTTGAATTTAGTAGTGCGTCGCACGAATTGGAGGGTGAAAAAACTCACATCTGGTAGGGTTTTGCTTTCTGATTACATATTTACCACTAATAACATTAGGTTATTCCGAGAAAATAATAATACATTTTTAACCTCAAATCAAATAAATCAGATAAAACTACGTAAAGATTGACAGATAATAATTAATTTTGTCGTATTTCTTGTCTATGGTTTAACATGTGTGCAAAATTGATGTGAACGAAACGTAAAAATCCTGTCAGTGATTTTTTTATGGCTTCTTTCGACGACTTTGGCTTATCTTCACTTCACTTGGTTACTTATCACCTATCACTAGGTAGGTTATGATGGAGTATAGAAAAAAACGCGCAAGGCGAGCGAAGCGTGCCGCGGCAGCGGCCGCCGCAGCGCCAGAAAATAATACAAGGTCACGGTATATCTCACTTGGTTACTTATCACCTATCACTAGGGAGGTTATGTTGGAGTATAGAAAAAAACGCGCAAGGCGAGCGAAGCGTGCCGCGGTAGCGGCCGCCGCAGCGCCAGAAAATAATACAAGGTCACGGTATTTCTGATCTTTGTCGTATTTGTTGTCTGAGATATATCATGTTGTGCAAAATTGATGCGAACGAAACGTTACAAATTTACGAAACGTTACGATAGGTTACAAATGTTTTTTTTTCTCATTTGTGCATCTACCTTTATCTTGGGAGCTCTACCAGGGCTGAGGTGGACCTCTCCCTCCCCCTCCTTGGTAATATAAACTAGATTTTTATCAATTTTTTTTTTTGAGGTTAGGTTACATTTATTCAAATATCTCGAAAACGGGGCAATACCTAGTATGGGGGTGGTACCAGGGGGTAGGGAGGGTCCCCCCCCTCCTCCCCCCCATTTTTTCCCCTTCATTTACGTGCGACGCACTACTAAAGTTTAACCCCATAGGTTAGGATTGGGAGGATACAGACGTCCATGAGTTTACGTTTGAGAGATAGTGGCAGATCTCCTTTAAATCTTTTATTATAAAAAATTGCTAACAAAATAACATCATCAAGGATTCCTCCATTTATTGATTGATATAGCATATTTCGCGACATTTACCGCAAAATATGCATCCTACTTACCACCACCATTTGATTCACTTCTCACTCTATTAAAAAATAAATGACATTCTCATCAACTGACATTGACTGAATGAAATGAAACAAACATTCCGGTTTATACACTTATTACTGTAATTGTAAAAAAAAATATGATGGACGTAGCTTAACCCTAGACACCTAACCTTCGCCGAATCGACGAGTACACAACAGAAATATTGCTGTCAATTTTTGGCGCACGCGCCGATCTTAGCGTCCTCGTTTGTCAACTCAGTGTTCGCCGAGCTCTCTCGGAAAGCGACGGAGTCCGGCGCGTAAGTACTATATTTTTCGATATATAACGAAAATATTCGTCGTTTCGACGAATGGTTAGGTTTGGTGTATTATTTTTTTACAACTAATGTTTATACTTTTTTGCAGCTTTTACTATGGCGTCTAACCGATTGCTGTCTGATGACATTGTTACGAGTCTATTATTGGACGAGGAAGATATTGGTGAATTGGAGGAGTTACAGAGAAGGAGTGACAGCGAAACAGAAGATAATGTGGAGGTGGACGATGTTCAAAGCGACACTCAAGACGACCCTTCCGATCACGAAGATCGTTCTTCACTTGCTTTGCAAATCAAATAAAATAAAAAGCCACGCATGATTGAGTTCTACAACAGCACTAAGGATGGGGTGGACACTTTTGACCAAATATGCTCAGTGATGTCATGCAGTAGAAAACTAATCGGTGGCCAATGTGTGTCTTCTACGGCATTATAAATATATCGGGTATAAACAGCTACGTAATTTACTGCCACAATGCTTCTGTGATGGGTCAGAAAGTAATGATTCGACGTGATTTTATGAAGAAGCTGCATAGGCAGTTAGTAGAGCCCTGGCTCAAAATACGAGTGGAAATTCGTACTATGCCCACGCACGTAAAAAATAAAATCAAAGACATATTAGGAGCAAATTCTGATGAAGTCCAAGGTGAAGGTCAAGGTGAAGGTCAAGCTGAAGGTCAGTTATCATCCAGCAATCACCTGCAACCAGTCGAGGCTCCAAATGTAAGAAAAAGAAAAGTCTGTGGTCTCTGTTCCTATAAAAAAAGGCGCATAACAAAGTCATATTGCTCAAAATGTAACACTGCAAATTGTGGTGAACACAAAGTTGATTTTTGCATAAAATCCGCTTCAAAATAATAGCTTTTATATTTTTTACTGAGTGATAAGACTGTTATAATTTATGTTCGCCTAAGAAAAAAAGGCTATTTTGTGTTTTTTTTTTTATTATTTTTATTTGTCTGAGTATACATCTCTTTCGATCTCAAAACCTATTGCTGTATAATATAAGTTTTTAAAATAAATATTTATGTAGCAAAATAAAAATTGATTGTTTTATTGACTAAAATAATACTTGGTTTATGTATTTAAGTAATAAAAATATTCTAAACATTTATTATTAGATAAAATTATAAGGGCCAAAAATTGTTCGTCGAGTCGACGTATGGTTAGGTTTAAAGGAGTATGTGCGAAGGTTAGGTGTCTAGGGCTAATATCATAATTTTTAATTTCTTAAATAGACTTAAAGAAAGGTACTACTGAATTTTAAAACGCTGGTAATACGCTAGACTTGGTATTTTGTAATTTTCACGTTACGGTCAGCAGGAGTATTAACTCATTGGTTTCAGAAGACAGTAATCATGTAACGCTTGATATTGATGCATCAGACATTAAAGTCATACCCATAATAAAGGCTCCACACACTAAATATCTATTCAGGAAGGCTAATTATATTAACATCAATGGCGAACTTGCAGACCGGGAATGGTCAGAAATTGACCAGGGAACCGTTAATGGTGCAGTTTCATTATTTAACGACACTGTTAATAGCATAATAAATAAGCATGTGCCGCAAGCTACAGTGGATGGTACGCACAATTTTCCGATATGGTATAACAAAGCTCTTATCAACATTAACAAAGAGAAAAATAAACTACACGCACGTTGGAATCGTTATAAAAATCTCCTTGACTATGATGAATTTTCTCTTCTTAGGTCTTGATTTAAGAGAGTTGAAGCAATATTATATATCACACACTCAAAATGCGATCAAATCCAACCCTAAGCTGCTGTGCAGCTATATCAAATCAAAACGTAAGTCGACAACGGGTTATCCGAGCTCTATGAGTTTTGAAAACAGGACCATCACGACTGGAGTAGAAATTTCGGAATCTTTTAACTCCTTCTTCCATAATAACTTCACAAAGCCAGCTGATAACTTCCCCACCGTGGCGCCTAGTTTTTCGCTTTTATGTCGAGATACAGTTACTACAGTTGTATCTGAAGAACATGTGATTCAGCTTTTACGAAAATTAGATGTTAAAAAAGGCGCGGGCAGCGATGGAATTCACACACTATTTATTGTAAAGTGGCAGATACACTATACAAACCTATAACAAAAATTTTCAACCGCTCAATCAAAGAAGGCATCTTTCCATGCCTTTGGAAAGACCCTTATATCGTACCACTGCACAAAAAAGGGTCGAGAATTAAAATAGAAAATTACAGACCTATTTCGATCCTAAATGTGTTGAGCAAGTGTTTTGAAAAAGTGATATATGACACTATTTCTCCAGTAATTTATCATAGCATTCCCGAGCAGCAACACGGGTTGTTTAGGGGTCGCTCAACAACAACCAATTTATCGTTGTTTATCAGCGACGTGCTTAGTGGAATGGAGTCACGAGCACAGGTTGACGTGGTCTACACTGATTTTGAAAAAGCATTCGTTCGTGTAGATCATGTCATCCTTCTCCGCAAACTGTATGAACTTGGCATACAAGGTGATTGATATATGATATTGGTGTTTGCTTCATGCATGCGAAGTTCCTTTTTGATGTACGCAGACGACAAAAAAAACTACAGCATCCGAACAGTTGATGATTGCATGCGTCTACAAGAAGACTTAGATTGACTATCGGTATACTACATAAATAATCGCATAGGTATAGGTGTCATGTCATGTCAATGTCATCAATCACCTTCACGCGAAGCAACAATCCTATTTCGTACGCATACACGCTTAACTGCGGCCCAATAGTTAAAGTGCAGATGGTCCGAGACTTAGGTGTATTTTTAGATCGTAAGCTTACTTTCTCAACACATATTGAGCATATTATCAATAAAGCTTACAAAAATTTAGGATTTATTTTACGTGTAACAAAACCTTTTAAAAATATAGCATGTATAAAGGTTCTTTATTACGCGTACATACGTAGTGGGCTCGAATATTATGGAACCCACAGTATGTCACATATGACCATGCTATAGAATCATTGCAAAGAAAATTTGTGAAACATCTGCATTTCCTTGATAGGTCAACTTTCGAAAACTACAACGCATCATGTCGTGAGTACGGACTCATATCACTACACGACAGAAGAACTGTGCAAGATATGTCATTGCTGCACGACGCATGTACTGGCAATCTGGATAATTTGTATTTAACATCTAAAATCTTAAATCTGAGAGCCCCGAATACTCGCACCAGACTCACCCAATTGTTTTATGTGCCTACACACCGTACAAATTATGCGGTCAACAGTGTTACCAGTCGGCTTCCTAAAACATGCAACAAACAGTTTAGCGACCTTGACATATTTAACATAAGGTTCAAAAAAGTATTTAGATCAAAAGTAATCAAATCTTTGGTTAACAAGTAAAAATCAATAGGTAAGTATTTGCACTTCTTGAAATCTATGCACCATGTAAGCACCACGTTTAATACTGTGCAGAAACTGGTTTTTGGTTGTTACTGGCTCAATTTTAACTGCAGCAAACTGTTTCGAGTATATCTAGCTACTTAAGTCTAATTACCTACATACTTGTTGAGTTATGGTCTCTTTAAATCATACTTTTATCATCTACTCACCTCACTACACACACTTTTAACACACACTTCTCACATTCACTTCACACAAACACATCCATATAATGCGATTGGTATATAATCAACTTAAAGCATATTTTAAATGTATGATAATAGGTTGGGGAAAACGTTTCTTCGCATTTTTTAAGAAAATTCAAAACATTTTTAATATAGTTTATTTACATTTAACTAAAGTATGTAGGTACCATTTTGTTCGATAACTTTTTGCCATCTTGTAGGTAGGGACGTGATCCCATTGCTATAACTCACTGCCCACTGCCTAAAGAATTCTGAAGAGACCGAAACAGGTGGAAATCTGAAGGTGCAAGGTCAGGACTATACGGCAGATGCATTAACACCTCTCAGCCAAACTCTTAATTTTTGCTGAGTGGCTAAAGATGTGTGAGGTCTAGCGTTATCATGATGAAAAACCACACCCCTTCTGTTGATTAATTCCAGCCGCTTTCTCTCAACTTCTTGCTTTATCAGTTTGCATCAGTTGTTCGCAGTAGAGTTCAGAATCGATGGTCTTGCCTAGTGGTAACAGCTCATAATGAATAATGCCCTTCCAATCCCACCACACACACAGCATCACCTTGTTGCGAGTTAACCCGGGTTTCGCCACAATCTGTGAAGCCTGACCGGCCTTTGACCATGACCTTTTTCGCACGTACGTGTTCCAATTTTCATCACCAGTTATCAGCTTCTTCAAAAATGGTTCGGTTTCATTACGTCGTAATAAAGAATCACAAATGAGTACACGGTTCATTAGGTTTCTTTCAGTGAGCTCGTGAGTTACCCAAATATCGAGCTTTTTTGTGTATCCAGTTTTTTTCAAATGCGCCAAAACTGTTTTGTGGTCAATTCCCAGTTCTTCAGCTACGTCGTAGCTACTGATATGCCGATCTTGCTCCACTTTTTCAAAAATGGCATCCATTTTATCCGTAATAGGGCGACCAGAGCGACGTGCATCTTTGACATCAAAATTTCCGGATTGAAAACGCTTAAACCAAACTTGTTCTACTCTCACAGACACTGCACTAGGTCCATAAACATCGCAATTTTTTTTCGAGGCTTGCGTTGCATTTTTACCTATTATTAGTAAAACATTAAAATCATGTATTGAATTTCTTCATTAGATTCACTCATCTTGACAGTACGAAAAATATATAAAAATCACACATTTTCCTAATTTGAATTTCGAATTATGTTCTTTAAAATTTAAACTTTTAATGATACCAAAACCAGCCAGATACAAATAGCCAAAGAGATTTTATTACAAGTTCATACATACTATAATGCGAAAAGACTTTTTCCCCAACCTAATATTTCATATTTTAAATTTAAAAACATGATGTTTGCTAAAAGAAAAAAAAAAATTGCTTATGTTCTATTTTTGTTTTTGTTTTTTGCAATTATTGTAGTACTTAGTTTTTATTGTTGGTTTTTCTTTTGTTTTTTTAATTTAAATATTCATACATACCCATACTATCCATGAGTTATAAGCGAGTTGACTACAAAATGTGGATTCAAATTGGTTAAAGTTTGGCATATCTACACTTTATTATAAAACTAAATTAATAACTGTGAATCCTAGATTACCACGATAAATAAATAAAAATAGCCTTAACGGCGACTAGTCGACGATCGCATTTATTGGTCGCCCCGCCACCCGACAAGATAGCTTAAAGGGCGATAAGTCGCCTAATCTGGCATCACTGTCAGTGAACTAAAAAAATGAATGAATTATCAAAACTCCCATTGGAAAACAAAATTTCATGTGAAGTCATCGAGAATATCAATCAAACTAAGCAAACTTACTTCTACATTACTCATGGTCAATCAGGCAGCCAATCAGACGACCGCATTTAGTAAACATTCAATATGGCCGCAATCTTTCAAAGAACGGACAAACAAAACAGTTGAAATTGAATTTATACATGTCCGATTTTAATATTTTTACACAATTTTACTTCTATTTCGTTTGCTTCAAGTAGTACCGACTGTTTTACATAGTTCATTTCAAAATTGTCATTATTTTAGTAAAAAAAGCTTTCAGTCATATATTATAAAATTACAGTACTTACATAAAAGATCTAATATTGTTTGAGTTAATGGTAACAGTGGAAATGGAAGTCGACGGGGCGGATAACAGTAGCAACCCCCAGGATGGGGGGAAGTTTGCCAACTTAAAGTTATTCGTTACTGCTGCACGAGAATTTGAGGCAACGCACAGCGAGTCTGCTGTAAACATGATGACTAGATGCTTGGGTGTAAGTTTAAGTATACCCTACACCAAAAGTTACCATAACTTCACCAAAAGCTATCCCTAATATTCTATAGCTCTTACTTACCTTTATCACTTTTAAAACTATCATGGTTTTGCATGTAATTTTTCACTTTAGTATATGTATATAAGTATATATATTATTTTTTTATTATAAACTGGACATAGTAAATATGTCCAAACCTGCTTGCTAAAACTAAACTGACCAACTGTTATGCCTTCCAGCTCATAGCATCATCATGCGACTTATCAATATTCTCCCCTGGACGTTCAGAGGTTTGTGCATTCTTCAGCTCTCTGTGGAGAGTGATGTGTGATGGGCGCGGACCTCACTGGGCCGGTGTAGCAGTTTTAGCCAGGGCTGCTATAGAGCCCAGTGCTAGGCATGCTCTCACACATACATATAAGTGAGTAACTGTTGCTAATTCAGGATTCTTTCTATTTCTTTATATATACAAGTTTATGATGATTCTATTGGTTTATGGCTTGCTGGTGCTCTGGATGGTTCACCAATATTTATTTATTTCATCTTATTGTTTTGCAGCAATTAAGCACATTTAATATCATTATTCTCTAAGCTTTGACTCTGCAACTGTGATATCTTTAAAATTGAGTTATGTAAACTTATCAAATAATTACTAGGCAAGTCCAACTTCGACAAATAGGTCAGCCGACGAATCCAACTAGGATGGGCAGCGTTTGGGAAATTACAGCACATCTTCTCATCATAGATATCTCAAGACAAATGTCTTTAATCAGTGCATGTTGCCAGTGATGACATATGGAACTGAGACTTGGTCACTAACTATTGGCTTCATACACAAGCTTAGAGTTGCGCAACGTGCTATGGAGAGAGCTATGTTGGGTGTTTCACTATGTGATAAAATCTGCAACGAGGAAATCTGTGGAAGAATTAAAGTCACTGACATAGCACTCAAAATTTGCAAGTTAAAGTGGCAAAAAACCGTTGGGGAGTAAAAGTTCTCGAATGGCAACCAAGGATAGAAAAACGATGTGTAGGACTACCGCCCACCCGATGAACTGACGACATTGTAATGATCGCAGGAAGTCGGTGGATGGATAGGGCTCAAAATCATTCTTCCTAGAAATCAATTGGGGAAGCCCATGTTCAGTAGTGGACTTCCTAAAGGCTGTTATGATATGATGATGTTCAAATAATGCTCCTATTTCTTAGCTAGCTATTGATGAGTTCTATTACTAATATATGCTTGTAGCTTTGCCAGCCAAAAATAAGCCTATAATATTCATCTATATCTATAGCAACTTTAAATAGTGTTTTTTCGAATGTCGAAACAAAACGAAACCTTGGGAGTAAATTAAGAGCTAATAAATAACTATTACAACATTGACATCAAAATTCCATAATCGTCTGGTTGAACATTGAAACATCCACCCAACCTTTTTTATTCATAATATTAGGATACTATAATTTATGAATTATTATTAATAAATATAATTTTGTTTCAGATTTATGCCAATTTTAGCCAGACTACTATCTAACTCAATCTCGAATGATAAAAAAGTAAAACTACTCACAGTAATGCAGGTAAATTACTAAAAATGCTATTTATTCGTCTAAAATTAAGGTTCAAATTGTTATTTTTGATAGACATATGTTTTTTCGCTCATATAATTTTGTTAATGAAGGCAACAAGGCTGTTGATTAATCTAGAGATTCTAGAGAATCTTTATTAGTGCGAATCTAGAAGACAGCTAAGCCCAGCTAAGACGCAGCTGGCATGCTCTACAGGTCAATAGAGCTTGCTAGGGAAAGTAATTCCTGACGTTGTAATTTATAGAGAGAATTATGGAACTGACATAGTCAGTACACAACACCAAGTTCCCAAAAAAAAAAAAAAAACTAACTAGAGCGGGCGCAAAAAAACTCTTGTGATGTGTCAAAGTCTTCATCAAGAAAATAACACATGAGTAAAACCTGTTTCTCAAAACATATAGTCCAAATAAGTAATGTTTTGAGAAAATCAGATTTTTAAAACACAAATGCTTTGAAAGAATACTTAAAAGTAAAAGGCAGACTCTATGAAAACTTTTATATAAATAGCATCTCCTGCAACTCCTTCAGTGCAATCCAGCTTGCAAGCGTTTAGTGCCTAACATTTTATATATCTACATAGAACCTCTTTTTTTATCGCGTTACTCTACCTCGTCTGACACGGCACTCTACGAATTTGTCTAGCAGGTTGAGTGCGCCAATGTACTTATATTCATTTCTTAAAGTGCGGAGAACGCCGGACCTATCATAGACTCCAAATCTATTGTTCTCTGAAGATATCCCATGCATTTTACAACATTCTATAGCCATCGGCAGCATCCTAAGGGCTTGAGGCATAGCTATGTTGTTCTTAACATATATTAACGAAGTAATGCCTCTACGACGTTAGTTCTTGGAAGGGTGAATGCAGTGAAATTTTACCTTAGCCCTTCCATGCTTTGAAAAACAAGTTTAGCTGTCGGTCCCGGATATTCATTCAGGACCATGACAGTCCTGATACTAGTAATAGCCAGTCTAGAATGAGGTTATTTTTTTTATGATTTCAGGAAATATCCTACGGCATTAAGATCAGCTGGCAAGAGTCCTACCTATCAGAACTAATGAAGCAGCTGACTGAGTTTATAACGCAGCCAATGAGTGAGCCTCAACACCGCACTATCGGTCACAAGTCATTAACAGTTCTCGTCAATGTGTGCTATGGTAACTTACCGGCGATATACGCGCTGATGCGTACTGTTGACACTAAGGAGTTTGTTGTGCATTTGATTAGTTTGAAGGTGAGATATATTACTAATTTTAAGGTTCTGAAGTCCACAAGGAACCCTTATAGTTTCGCTATGTCCGTCTGGCCATCTGTCTGTACGTCCGCCCTTAATCTGGCTCTTGCTCGCAGACTATCAGTTTACTCGTAATTAAAGTGTGCGCGGTAATACTTTTTAGTGACCTGTATGAAGTAATGAAATAAAAACTAAAAAAAACGGTTTTAAGTCATTTTTTGACGTGACAACGTCTAATAAATCGATGAACGCCGGCTGCACGCACGAAAAAAGATGATTCATTGTCCCGTTACGCTCATTGTAACGTTACAATCGGAGCGAGAGCGGTGACGTTGTCACGTTAAACTATCGTCCGTAAACCGACTTTATAGACAACCAATTTTTTTGTTTTACTAGCCAATCGGGTGGCATATAGTTGGATAGGTATTTCAAAGATATTACTAGGTTTCTTAAAAAGTTTTTCGATACAGATATTCGTGTGCTCATTTATGGTAAGAGGTCTGTATCCCGTCCCCCTACCGGCTTAATTGCTGGTTGGAGAAACCTGAAATTTTTTACAAAATTGTTGGATGTATAATGAAATTACAAGAAATAATACACTCTGCTCTACAGACTTGTTGCTTCGCCGATCGTTGGACTGAGACTGAGTCTGCAGAGCAGAGTGCTTTTTCGTCAAAGTGCGGAGCGAGTCAGGTGTTCCTGAAGATGCCTCGTGGAGGCGAAACACGTGTCGTATTTTCTTTTGAGAAAGGAATAGATTGGCAGAATAGTACTAAATATTTGTCCATTTGTTTAATGTTTTGTAATGGATTTCCGCAAAGTCATGCCTGAATCAATTATCTAATATGAATGGATTTCATGGGTAGTTTTTTAAGTATAGAGGTTATATTAAAGGGTATTTTAATTCAATTAATAGATATTTTCCATGTTTCCAGGAGGGTGGCTATGGTGGTGTGGAAGTTTGTAGATTGTTGCTGTGTTTGTCTGGCGCAACGCGTGGTGCTGCTTCCACTCGGCAGGCCGACGTACACAGCTATCTCTGTTGTACCTTGCGCACTTTTAACAAGGCCGTTGTGTAAGTAACTGTTAGAATCTTCAACAGTAGCAGTATCTCTCATATATCAACAGCATATCTGACCATAAGTATCTTGTCAAATGTTTGTATGATCTGCAAATGTGTCTCAGGTGTTATTCTATGTGTAATATTGTATGTATTTACAAAAAAATAAATATGTAAGTGGTATATCAGTCATGGGTTCCCATAACACAAGCTCTGCTTACTTTGGGGCTAGATTATTATTTATTTATTTATCTTTAACAAACAATATATTTAATAGTATCCCTAACAGTACTCTAACTAAAGCATATATCTAACAGTTTTTCAAACATTGCTGGCAATTCCGTTGTTTCGCCGGACTAGCTAAAATTTTCTATAATATGGACGACCTTATTTTGCTACCATTAAAGTTCAAATTAGAGTACCCCTTTTAAATCAAAGTTCTAAAAATTATAGCAATAAAACAAAAAATAATTTTAACTTATTTATTCCAATTAATACCTTTATTGAAAATGATGTGTTGATAAAAACTGCTGAAAATAACCGCAGTTTTAATCAACACCTCCTTACATGATGACTAAATTGAGCTAAAACACGTCAGTTATACGTTAATTTAGAAAGTGTCACTAAAAATTGTTATTCTAATTCAGACTTTAATTCATACAAAATAAGATCGTTTTTGTTTTAGGAAATTTTAGTTACTCTAGCGATACAACTGAATTGAATATCTCCCATAGTATCTCTAATAGTAACGCTAAGCTCACGCTTTCAGATTTCAAATCGCATGTCTTTGAAGACTGAGATTCTATTAGAGATACTGTTTGAAATACTGTTTGAGATACTGTTTGAGGTACTGTTTGAGTTACTGTTTGAGATACTGTTTGAGGTACTGTTTGAGATACTGTTTGAGGTACTGTTTGAGATACTGTTTAAGGTACTGTTTGAGATACTGTTTGAGGTACTGTTTGAGATACTGTTTGAGGTACTGTTTGAGGTACTGTTTGAGATACTGTTTGAGGTACTGTTTGAGATACTGTTTGAGGTACTGTTTGAGTTACTGTTTGAGGTACTGTTTGAGATACTGTTTGAGGTACTGTTTGAGATACTGTTTGAGATACTGTTTGAGGTACTGTTTGAGTTACTGTTTTAGATACTGTTTGAGTTACAAACAGTAAACAGTTTGGCAATACTTTGTCTATGGTAGCTTTTGATATACATTTTTTTTGTTTCAGTGAGAGAGACTCGGTACAACTTCTACACGCATACACTTTTGTGAATGACCTGTGTTGCGACAGCAACCTACGCAGCTTTGTGTTGACCTACCCTCAATTCACGAATTATCTGGTAGACGGATTGAAGGTAATGTAAATGTTTCGGTTACAATCTATCAGTTTCTATTTGAAATTCGACCATTATAGAGACCTTTGGGCTTGACAGGTTGACGTCACGGACTTTG
This sequence comes from Lampropteryx suffumata, assembly GCA_948098915.1. Classification (NCBI taxonomy): domain Eukaryota; kingdom Metazoa; phylum Arthropoda; class Insecta; order Lepidoptera; family Geometridae; genus Lampropteryx; species Lampropteryx suffumata. Next base: position 5,193,221 of record OX402566.1, on the reverse strand, counting down.
TACTGTACGAATCTGCTCCTGAATACTTAAGTGCCAAAATAAAGTTTAAGTGATTTTGCTTGCCCGAAAAGATATAAATAGTGTTAACAGTGATAGAACAAGGCGTAGTGAATATTATCTCGCGATAATATCAAGCAGTTATTACGCAATTATCATTTATATAATCAAGCAGCTGACGGATTGATTATCTAAGTACCCTCGACTAAAAAAAGTGGTCATTTGGATACAATACATTACAAAATTAACTAGACTAACTTACTAAGATGGCAAAGTGTGTTGCGTGTGCAAAATTCATGTCAACAAAAGATGGATTAACATGCCCAAAATGTTCCTCAAGCACCCATCGCGAATGCGTTGGTATGCCAGTCGGAGTAGTCGTTAATGACAAATGGCGCTGCGGTGTCTGCCAGACCAAAAAGCCCAAGGGACGAGACCCAGCTACACCGATCCGTAGCATACAGGATTCTATTTTTTTCCCTACTGCTGATGCGCTGAGCACTGAGTGCGAGCTCTTCTCTTGTGATGCGTTTGCTGGGTTCGTCGTTGAGATGCGCACTCAATTTGAAAGCATGAAGTCTGAGTTATTGTTGGAGTTTCAGTCTTTTAAAGAAGAATTACGGGAAGTGCGTTCTGTCGTGTGCGAACTTAAATCCGACATAACAGCAATAAATAAGGATATGACTGTTGCAATGAGCCGAATCAGCGTCTTAGAAAATTATGTATCCGATTTAGAAAACTATCTAGGTAACTCAAAAATACAGTTAGTGCTAGTGAACTTGAGAAAACTGTTATAGGCCTTAAGACAGCACTTAACGATAGTGAACAGGAGACCTTACTATATGACTTGGAGATTACAGGTCTTCCAGAGCAAAATGAAGAAAACCTGTCGGATCGAATTCCACTTTTAGCCAATAAAATTGGTATCATCATAGAAAATCGTGATGTGATTTCCATCGAACGTTTTGGATTATACCATACGGAGCACCAAACCACTACACTCCCTGTCAAACCCAGAAAAGTATTTATTCGGTTCTCTCATCGCTTGATTCGAGACATCTGCCTGCAGAGGGCGCGCGAACGTCGTGGTCTCACTAGCACTGAGCTGGGACTGGAGGGGCCGCCCGCACGATTGTTTTTCAACGAGCGGTTAACTAGATATAACCGGCAACTACTCGCAAAGTCTAGGGAACAATGTCGCCTTCACCAATGGAGATACTGCTGGACCAAAGGTGGACGTATTTACTTACGAAAAGAAGACGGGTCGGCAGCAGTTCGTATTCAGATAGAGGAAGACTTATCAGTGGTTTTTCTATAAATACCTACACTCCAAATAGGTAGTTAGTTAAGAAATTTTAGGGTGTTCGTGAGTATATACTTACATAAAATGTACAATAACTATGTCACTTCATCTTAACTTTTATTGGTTATTTATCTACAATTATTACGTACGTTTATTTAAAATTGTACTTGCATAATTATGTTAATGTACCTAGAATAGCTTTTATTCTAGAAGCATGTATTTTAATGTAAGGTTACCAATAAATTAATAAAGATGGCTAGATAAAAGTAAATATTTATTAATATCTACTAGCAACAAATCTGTACTTCGTAAAAAGTTCTTAAATTAGTCCATATTTTGTGTTTTAGATATTTGATCACTTGCTTACCATAAACTTTTATGTTTTTATTTACCTACAATTTTTTTATTGTAAAAATAATTACAGATTACCTATAAGTACCTGTAATTATTATTAGAATTTACAGAATAATATAAAATACATGTGAAACAGTTGAGCTAAGAACCGTTTAAAACTATCTATAAATTGCTCAACTGATCGTGATCAATTCATTATTTATTATTGTATTTACTAGTCTATAATATTATAATATTACGTACTGTTTAATGCACTTTACTTGAATATAAAGATAAGTGCTTCTCTATTTTTTAAATCTGTATTTAAGCAGGCTTTGTTATTTTAAATTTGTTCGTGTGTTCAGGTCCGTGCGTCAACCACGGTCTGTGTCGAAAACCAGCGCTGCAGTTTACTGCAGCATTAAGCTGAACACTGACCCTTTTTGATGTGCTGTACACAGTCAGTGCGACACATATATATGCTCTTTTATTGTTTTATTTATATCTGTATGTGTATAGTTTATCAAAATACACTTTTTTACTTACTTACTTACTTACTTACTTACTATTAACTGTGTAATCAGAGTTTTACTACGTACGAAGTACTTGTATTTTTTGAACAGACTAAAAAGTTGTTATATCGTCTGCAAATTTAATCAGAGGGTTTTGATCGTAATATCGGCGTGAAGGCAATCTCATATTTTATCAGTTACAAATGGAAATTATAGTTGATAGAGGAGTACGACTGTAGACAAAGTGACGATCTCTGTGGTGCAAATGTTTGTATGATTTGCAAGTATTTGTCTCTGGTCTGGGCGTTTAATGTATAATATGTATGTATTTACAAAAACTGTTTATCGGTCATGTGGTACCCATAACACAAGCTCTGCTTACTTTGGGGCTAGATGACGCTGTCTGTCATACCGGACATTGTATTATTTTTATTATCCTCGTACGTACGTTTACGTAATACCTCTGCCATTTTGGATGCAAGAATCATCTGTAACTAAACCTAAAAAATACTTGCATATTAATATTGCAGGATGTCGACGAACTTTGCAAGTCTGCTCCGGATGACATGGGTGAACCCGAAAACACCACCAGCTGTCTCCGAAATGCGCTGAAGTTTCTCACTGTTTTGGTCACTTTGGGTAAGAATACTCGTAGTGTAAGTTAGTTGTTGTGTTTGAGAGCAGAATTAATTTATTTTGTTTAGTATTTTAATAGTATTATAAATATAAGCGAACCAGTATATTTTTTTTTAATATGGGAAACAGACATTACAATAATTTATTGCCTCTCAGCTCAGTTGGTAGTAGCTCTGCTTTCTGCGCTGTAGGTTGAGGGTTCGAATTCTTCCCAGGACAAACATTTGTGTGATGAATATTTGTGGAAACTTTTAATTAGCCTTCAGTGTATGTCTCTACTTTGTAGAAACATCTATTTTTGGCTGTATCTTTTAGCTGTAAGTTTTACAAAAATTCTAATATAAAATAAAATATATGAATATAATGATGAATATACAGTCGTGGTCAACTAATTAGGGACACTAGTTAAATCGATTAAATTAATTTTTTCTTTTCCAACAAATCTAAAAACAATAATTAAGTAGGCATTTATGTGTAAAAATTATAGATAATTGATTCAGGCGTGACTTTGCGGAAATCCATTACAAAACATTAAACAGATGGACAAATATTTAGTACAATTCCGCTAATCTAAAGAGTCCTAAAGAAAAAAAATCCTAAAGAGTTACCTCCAAAAGAAATTCGACACGTGTTTCGCCTCTCCACGAGGCATCCTCAGGAACACTTGACTCACTCCGCACCCCGACGAAAAAACACTCTGCTCTGCAGACTTGTTGCTTCGACCAACGTCAGAATAAGACTCTTATTCTGACGTTGGTCGAAGAACTCTTTAGGAATAGATTAGCGGAATCGTACTAAATATTTGTCCACCTGTTTAATGTTTTGTAAAAATTATGTGTTAAAAAATAACAACTCCTTGAACAGTTAAGGAGCCTTTAAACCTTTTTAAATATATAATTAACATTAAATTTCAGATTTATACGCTCTACGATGCCACCATTCTCAGCTGGTATGTCTATGCATGAAAGCTAGTCGTGTTTGCTTACCCGAGTCTCTGGAATTATTTGCAGCCATCGTCTTGCAGTATAAAGGTCAGTAATCTCATTACCAATAACAGGTGTTAATACTCTCAAGCAAGAGTCTGGATCTTGGTGGAGTTCCAAAATCTACGCCACGGCATTGTATGGTCGTATGAATCAGTGGTCATTCTGGTGATGGAGTTAATAGGCCTTCATGGCTTCCAACGGCCTTTTGTCATGGCTTGACAACTTTTGAAAGCCGAGACAATGGTGGCAATTCGGTTGGTTCATTTCTAAAATTAGGAATTGTTTAAAATATATTTTAGTTAGTCATAGCATTTGTAAAACCTATTCGGTTGGTACCATCTAACTAAATAAGGAACGCTTAATTAAATTAGATAAAATTAAATTACGATAAGTTGGTAACAGCAGAATACCAAAGTTTCATTTGACGGTTCTAAACCTAATATTATCTAAAATTAGTTGATGTTGGTTGGTGCCAACAGAATTAAGGCCAGTATCTTGTATCTTCTGAATTAAGGATGAAAATGATGAAATTGCCAACACTTGTGAATAAGACTGCAAAAATGCCTCTGTGATCAATGATCATTCATCCAAGTACTGACATCGTGGAATTACTTGGTTTCAGATGAAGGTCGCTTGCCTCAGGAGTTGATATCCGTGATCAGCGATGGTCTGCCAGGGTTGCTGGTACCTCCTGCGTTGGAGCCAGGAAAGGCAGGATTGCAATGGGTAAGATTTTAAGTGAATTAATAGGGATGCTTATAGAAGAGTTGAAGGAGTCCTGTTAAGAATATCTAAAATAGAAGAGGGAATATGTTTGGCCATATTATACGACATGGCATAGGCTTCCATGATCAAGAACATCATAAATAAATAAATAAGTATTGGGTGACATGACAATGGACACAACATCATCTAGCCCCAAATTAAGCATAGCTTGTATTATGTTAAATATACTACTGATAGAACACTTTTATATTTTTAAATATATACTTAAGATACTTTATAACACCCAGACACAGAACAAACACCTATGTTCATCACACGAATGTTTATCCTGGGAGGGAATCCAATCCTCAACCTACAGCGTAGAAGGTAGAGCTACTTACATATTGAACTGACAGTCAATCATAAAAGTAAAGGAAGAAGGAGAGAGAGAGGTAGAGGATGATCAAGAACAGACTCTAGGAGCCAGTTACGCCGAACGCGTGCCGTTCGTTACAGACGAACTATATTCTTCTGGCGCTTCGGCGGCTGCTGCCGCGGCACTCTCGCTTTGCTCGCTCGCCTAGCGCGTTGTTTTCTATACTCTAACATAACCTAACCAACTGGTTTTGATCTGATTAATTTCTTTATGACAAACGCGATATCTGTATAATGAGGAATCATGGATAATATCGTTTCGTCAGAGGTTGAAAAAATCTGACAAATGCGGAAACAAATGATCGGAACGAAAGCGGAATCTGGCGGGTGTGTCCTCAAACATATATTATGTTGTTAACAGTTGCAAGTCGTAGGAGCATTATGCGAATCCAGTGAAACACAAGAGCGAGTAAAGCACGAAGTCACACCGGACACCTTTGAAGACACGCTTTATAGTGTGTTGCAGTATACTTCTCAAGTAAGTAACTTTTAAATTATATGCACTATATATTCACGAATATTAACAAGCTTAGCATTCTACACTCCTCTATATAAACTACAGATGCCCGCGGCTTCGCACGCGTGGTACCTACATAAAAAGTAGCCTATGTCCGTCTCCATGGTCCCATGTATCTCTATACCAAAATTCATCAGTTCTGCGGTTTAGGCGTGAAAACGTGACAAACAGACAGACAGACAAGAGTTACTTTCACATTTATAATATTAGTAGAGATAAGTGTGCAAAATTTTATACTCCTCCGTCCGCGTAATTTTCGTAAAAAAGGGTACAAAGTTTTTGCTTCACGTATGAATATATAGATAACGTATTCGTGGAGTCGGTTATCTGTACTTGTACTAAAAGTAGGTACTCTGTGATAAAGGTACGCTTACACAAGAAATTGAAATTTCTCAAACCAGGACAATACTTAACAATTTGACGTCACGACAACATCAAGCTGTTTACAACAACATGTAGTAATTGTATAGAGATGTTGCCACACCACAAAAAACTATTAGTTTGATAAGCATCCTCTTTGTTACATAAAAACGTTTTCATGGTAACCAGGCCATAGACACTCATTTATTCGTTACTCAGCACACAAACAGCACAATTAGAATAATTCTTGGTGGTAGGACATAACAAGAGTTATTTTTTGTCTTTACCAGCACACCTAAGTTCACCTAGTATGTAAGACGTTTCAAAATGATCCTTGAGATTGTATTGAATAAAGTATCTTTTGACTTTGACTTTGACTTGACAGATATTCTGACTCTAGGCAGTAGTGTGCAAGCATTACTGTGTTTAGATTTGAGCAAGTGACATTAATGGGGGTATCAACAAAAGAAATAATGTCTAGAGCCGACAACGATACCTCCTGGTATTGTTAGCGTCATAGGTTATAGTAACCATTTACCATTTAAAAATTATTTCTATTCAATACAATCACAAGGATCACTTTGAAACGTCTTACATGAATTACTAAGTCTTACTAGGTGAATTTAGATGCCAATTTAGCCTAACCCAAGTCCGAGAAGAACTGGCAAGAAACTCGTTCTGGTCCTAGCACTTTTTTGTATGATCCTCTGTTGTATAAAATAAATTATAAATTAAAAACTAAAAAGAAAACCGACTTCATTTAATTCGAGATTTCGTTTACTTGGATGACATATATTCTCCAGCTATTTCGATTTTAAAACCAAACTTCTTAACCGATTTTGATGAAATGAAATTCTATGGGAACAATTGAAACGGAGGTCTTTTCACATAAAAAAGATATTTAATTCGGTTCATAAATTACGGAGCTATGAGGTAAAAAACATCCAAATTGAGAATCAACTCCTTATTTGAAGTCTGTTAAAATACATAAGAGATTAAGTAGAGAAGACTGAGAGTGTGTTATTGTCATATTTCGTTTATTGCACAGCAACAAAACTGTCCCGATTCAGCATAGGCCTCGCCATTCCACTCAATTCTGGTCGCGCGCGGTTTATATGCTTGCTTAGAAGTTTAATAAATTGCAGACTGGTCCAGTTGGGCAAGAGTCTTCGCAGCAAGCAGTGGTGGTATGCTGTCGTACGGCTTTGGCATTAGCGCCTTCATCGCGCGAGTGGGAAGCTACCCTTGCCAGGATGCTGGCTCATCATCAGGTAACTTAACATAATAATTATAAATAATAATATTAATGCCGGACATTTCATACAGCATCATCTAGCCCCAAAGTAAGCAGAGCTTGTGTTATGGGTTACCAGATGACTGATATACTACTTAAATACTTTTTTTTTGTAAATACATATAGTCCAGGATCCCTGGTCCATTTTTGCTTTTGATTACTATCAAGTTAATTTTCCGTGAGTAGCTTCATTTTGATGAGACGCCCAACAATTCCTTGTACTTAACTATCGTGGTAGCTAACAGAGGAAGCAAGGATAAGATATGTCGATTTTATGATTATCAAATATTTATTACTAACTGATTTTTTTTTGGTTAAATCTCAAGATAATTATCTAAATTATTCGAAAAAATATTTGTGCTACAAAATCTATGGTTTGATCAAAGAGTCCCCTCCTTCCAACATGTATTCAATTATTCCAACAGAGCCTAGTTGGGTCAGACGATTCAACTAGGCAAGTCTAACTTCGACAAAGAGGTCAGCCGACGAATCCAACTCGGATGGGCAGCGTTCGAGAAATTACGGCACATCTTCTCGTCACAGATACCGCAGAGCCTCAAGACGAAAGTCTATAATCAGTGCGTGTTGCCAGTGATGACATATGGAACTGAGACTTGGTCGCTGACTATTGGCCTCATACACAAGCTCAGAGTCGCGTAACGTGCTATGGAGAGAGCTATGTTGGGTGTTTCAATACGTGATAAAATCCGCAACGAGGAAATCCGTAGAAGAACCAAAGTCACCGACATAGCACTCAAAATTTGCAAGTTGAAGTGGCAATGGGCAGGCCATGTAGCTCGCAGAACTGATAACCGTTGGGGAATAAAAGTTCTCGAATGGCGAGAAAAACGAAGCGTAGGACGACCCCCCACCCGATGGACTGACGACATTGTAAAGATCGCCGGAAGTCGGTGGATGGAGAGGGCTATGTTCAGCAGTGGACTTCTTAAAGGCTGTTATGATGATGATTTGAGAATCTGGTTCTCGACTTCTTTTAATTTAAGTCCTTGACCTTCTCCTGAGCGTGTCGTCCTGAGCTATTCAGTTAGACCATAACTGCGTTCTGAGTCTGATAATCTTCATGTGCCTTTACATCTTTAAAGCGTATCAAATGACCGCGGTTCTGCTTACAAAGTTGATGACCTCTATGGTGCAATGGGCTAAGGCCTGGCTGAGGCGCAGAAGGTTGCGAGTTCGATTCTCGCCGCGGAACAAGTGTTTGTATGATCTGCTAGTATTTGTCTCTGGTCTGGGTGTTTCTATGATTAATATATATTTATTTAAAAAAAAATATAAGTAGTATAACAGTCGTGTGGTACCCATAACACAAGCACTGCGTACTTTGGGGCCAGATGACGCTGTGCGAAATATCCGGCCTTATTATCAATTAAAGCGTTCTAGTTTTAGTTCAGAAAACAATATGCGCTTCGCATTTCTATCATCATGTGTTCGGTTTAGGTGTCTGCAACAACGCTGCTGACACCGCATCAGAAATCTTAACATTAGCTCGTCGTAAAACAGGGATGTTCCTTTTTTTCTGGCTTCTTATCGTGTCACTAGTTATTTGTAACCAGTGTGTTGAAAGGATTAAAGTGCGCCTCAGAGGCTACTTTGTAAATCTTAGAATCTGAGTTTTTCAGGTCAGGAAGTTTCTATGTGCCGGTTTGACGAGCAACAATGTGCAGAGGAGAAAGCAGATATTGCAACTTATCAAGCATCACTACTTCCCTTCAGATCAAATGAGTCAGGTATGCACTAAGAAATACAATTATGGCCTCATACTAGTTCCGTTTGTAATGTCTTGCGGTGTAGTTTGTGGTTTGGACTCCCATCTAAAACAAACATTCGTGTGATTAACACGTAAAAGGTTCAATTCCCGCCGTGGGACAAATGCATGAAATGAATGTATGAAATGTTCTGCATTATATTTATTCCTTTAATTTATTGTAATGTGGGGTAAATGCGAGTACCATAACTAGAATTACACATTCAATCATACACAACTTTTTAGTTTGTTATAATTTAAAGTACATAATTTAATTGTGGATCAAGCATTTAGTAGGCCAAAGTTATTAGTAAATTGTTATATTACGATCACTCTGATAATGGAAGATAATTAAAGTTTAAAAAAATATTACATTTGCCCTTGTATACTGGGCAAATATAATAATGTTGCTCAATTACTTAGGACTGAAGATAGGTTTAAATCAGGAGTAATAGCAAAACAATGCGAAAAAATAACGATGTAAAAACTAAAAAGAAACCGACTTCATTGAATGAAATTTGAGCCTATAATACATTTTTAGTGGAAAGTAGATGTATTTTGTATATATATAATATGGGTAGGCCAAATAAACGCACCGCTCCAATGAGACAGCGAGGTATCAAAGTACATGAAAACATCATCGATGTATACAATTTTTAGATTTTCGTTTATGTTTCAGCTCGGCCGATTTTGATAAAATTTATATGGGACCACCTGTGAAGTATACCCTTTCAAACAAAAAAATAATTTTCCAAATCGGTTCAGCCGTTTTCGAGTAATCGGTGAAAAAACATAAAAAAAAAGATTCCGACGAATTAAGAACTTTTTGATAAAGTCGGTTAAAAGGGAATTAACTTTTGGTTTTTATATCAAGAAGATCACATGGAAACTTACAAAGATTACTTTTACCCCGCTATTGCAATTACCCCTTGACTATTTTCTCTTTGGAACTTCCTAAACTTAAAGAGCTAATTAAATGATTTACAGAAACCCTCAATGTCCGAGATTAGAATTTGTTAAGCATGGGTGTCGTTTTCAAGAATTTCAAGCGGTCAGATTATACAACTCTCTACCTGTTGAAATGAAAACCATTAATAGCCCAAGTATATTTAAAAATAAGCTTAAAAAGCTCTTGCTGGAAGGGTGCTTTTATACCGTGGACGAACTCCAACTTTAGTACCTAGTGATTAAAATTGAATTATATAACACTAGCTGCTGCCCGCAGCTTCGCGCGTGTAGTACAGCCTAAAATTGTATGCTTCTAGTTCTGAAAATGACAATACTTTCATACAACCTTTCATCCCCCTTTTCAACACTTCTTTCTAATTAAAAAGTAGCCTATGTCCTTTCTCAGTCTTTATACTATCTGTGTACTAAATTTAATTTAAATCGGTTCAGTAGTTTTGGCGTGAAAGCGAGACAGACAGACAGAGGTACTTTCGCATTTATAATATTAGTATAATATCTTATGTTTGTTTTTTTATAATCTATTGTTAATTATGTGTAATTTAAGGCTAATGTAATGTATTCAAATACAATGTATATTGTTTAATGAATAAATGAATTGATGACAGCACAGCTGGAGTCAGCATCTATTAAATACCATAACTAAACTACATTTCTCCAGGTGTTCGGAGAGTCATTACAAACGTCAACAGACGATGTGTCATCTTCCAATCCCGAGTCGAGTTCCAACCCGGTGTGTGGCGGCTCCCCGTGCTGTTTGCAGAGATTGTTGCCTGCGCAGGAGCACGCTATAGACTCGCTGGTGGCCAAACTTAACAATGCACTCACCGATGGCAAGGTAACACTAATCTTCTAGGAAATAATTACGTTTTATAAGCTAAAAAGAAAACCGACTTCATTGAATGAAATTTGAGCCTATAATACATTTTTAGTGGAAAGTAGATGTATTTTGTATGTATATAAAATGGGTAGGCCAAATAAACGCACAGACAGCGAGATATCGAAGTACACGAAAACATCATCGATTTATACAATTTTTAGATTTTCGTTGATTTTTCATCTCGACTGATTTTTATAAAATTTAAATGGGACCACCTGTGAAGTATACCCTTTCAAACAAAAAAAGAATTTTCCAAATCGTTTCAGGCGTTTTCGAGTGAACATACATAAAAAAAAACCGACGAATTGAGAACCTCCTCCTTTTTGAGGTCGGTTAAATAGTGTTTCGGCTTGCACAAGAACTCGTAGTTTTGTGTATCGCGTCGCCACTTCGTCATCTTCACACTCGGAATCTACATATTGTATTCCTTAAGAGGCCTATTAAGAACGTAGTTTTTGATATCCTACATCTTTCTTTTCGCTTGCCTGCAATATGTGGGAATGATATCGTGAAAAGGAACGGAAGTGTGTAACAGGAAGCCGGGGAAGCGCGCTATTTGATTTGATATTTTGATTTCGCTCATTGATCAAATCATATATCTGTTATATAAACTTATTCTGGATTATAATACTAATGTTGCTTATTACACATATTATGTGGCTACTATAAGGCTCGTTCTTTTTTTTCTGTTTTTTTTGTTTTATTTATTTATCAGTAACTGACCCGTGCTTCGTTGGGCGGTTACATGTTCACAAAAACACCTGTGAAGTATACCCTTTCAAACAAAAAAAGAATTTTCCAAATCGTTTCAGGCGTTTTCGAGTAATCAGTGAACATACATAAAAAAAAACCGACGAATTGAGAACCTCCTCCTTTTTGAGGTCGGTTAAATAGTGTTTCGGCTTGCACAAACCGGGCGATTGACCTCATACAGTCTTATCTATCCAATAGAGTCCAGAAAGTAGACGTGGGTGGTGAGAGGTCTTTGGGATCAATTATTGATATAGGGGTACCTCAGGGATCGATACTAGGCCCTTTTTTATTCCTAGTATACGTTAATGATTTACCTTTTTTTGTAAAAAATATTTGTGATATAGTTTTATTTGCAGACGATACGTCTTTAATTTTTAAAGTTGATAGAGTTAAAACCAGTATATGCGATAACGTAAATGAATCCTTATCGTTAGTTCTTAACTGGTTCACTGTAAATAATCTTTTGCTTAATTCCAAAAAAACTAAATGTATCAAATTCACTTTGCCAAATGTTATTCATAGCCCGTCCAACATTGAAATAAATGGAGAGGCAATGAATCTTGTAAATTCCACGATCTTCCTAGGTCTTAATATTGATGCAAAACTACAGTGGGGACCACAAATTGAAACGCTTGCTGGTAGGCTTAGTTCCGCTGCATATGCAGTTCGTGCGATACGGTGGCTTACTGATGAAGCTACAGCTAGACTAGTTTATTTCAGTTACTTCCATAGTGTTATGTCATACGGCATCATTCTCTGGGGGAAAGCAGCTGATATTGGTAAAATATTTGTAATTCAAAAAAGGGCAATACGTGCCATTTATAAAATGAAACCACGAGAATCTTTGAGAGAAATATTCAAAGAAATTAATATTCTCACAATAGCTTCACAATATATATATGAAAATTTGTTATATACACATAAAAATAGAGATGGGATTCAGCAAAATAGTGACCTTCATAAAATCAACACTAGGAATAAACATAAATTATATATCCCTAGGTTTCGACTAGAAAAAGTTAATAAGTCATTTATGGGGAACACGGTGCGCTTCTATAATAAGCTTCCTGAAAATGCTACTAAACTACCTATTAAAAAATTAAAGCATACATTAAAGGTAGTCTTTTGAAGAAAGCTTGTTATAATATAGATGACTATATTATTGATAAGAATGCATGGCCTCATGTCGCTCTGCCGTCAGACAGTTAACCGACACACTTGAAATGTATAAACTCTCTTGTATTTGTATTTCGTAGTTAAGGTAGTTATAAGATGGATCATATAAAAAAGCGCTAGGACCAAGACGAGTTTCTTGCCAATTCTTCTCGAGCTTGGGTTAGGATGAATTGGCACCTAAATTCACCTAGTATGTAAGACGTTTCAAAGTGATCCTTGTGATTGTATTGAATAAATCATCTTTTGACTTTGACTTTGACTTTGACTTTGACAAGAACTCGTAGTTTTGTGTATCGCGTCGCCACTTCGTCATCTTCACACTCGGAATCTACATATTGTATTCCTTAAGAGGCCTATTACGAACGTAGTTTTTGATATCCTACATCTTTCTTTTCGCTTGCCTGCAATATGTGGGAATGATATCGTGAAAAGGAACGGAAGTGTGTAACAGGAAGCCGGGGAAGCGCGCTATTTGATTTGATATTTTGATTTCGCTCATTGATCAAATCATATATCTGTTATATAAACTTATTCTGGATTATAATACTAATGTTGCTTATTACACATATTATGTGGCTACTATAAGGCTCGTTCTTTTTTTTCTGTTTTTTTTGTTTTATTTATTTATCAGTAACTGACCCGTGCTTCGTTGGGCGGTTACATGTTCACAAAAACACCTGTGAAGTATACCCTTTCAAACAAAAAAAGAATTTTCCAAATCGTTTCAGGCGTTTTCGAGTAATCAGTGAACATACATAAAAAAAAACCGACGAATTGAGAACCTCCTCCTTTTTGAGGTCGGTTAAATAGTGTTTCGGCTTGCACAAACCGGGCGATTGACCTCATACAGTCTTATCTATCCAATAGAGTCCAGAAAGTAGACGTGGGTGGTGAGAGGTCTTTGGGATCAATTATTGATATAGGGGTACCTCAGGGATCGATACTAGGCCCTTTTTTATTCCTAGTATACGTTAATGATTTACCTTTTTTTGTAAAAAATATTTGTGATATAGTTTTATTTGCAGACGATACGTCTTTAATTTTTAAAGTTGATAGAGTTAAAACCAGTATATGCGATAACGTAAATGAATCCTTATCGTTAGTTCTTAACTGGTTCACTGTAAATAATCTTTTGCTTAATTCCAAAAAAACTAAATGTATCAAATTCACTTTGCCAAATGTTATTCATAGCCCGTCCAACATTGAAATAAATGGAGAGGCAATGAATCTTGTAAATTCCACGATCTTCCTAGGTCTTAATATTGATGCAAAACTACAGTGGGGACCACAAATTGAAACGCTTGCTGGTAGGCTTAGTTCCGCTGCATATGCAGTTCGTGCGATACGGTGGCTTACTGATGAAGCTACAGCTAGACTAGTTTATTTCAGTTACTTCCATAGTGTTATGTCATACGGCATCATTCTCTGGGGGAAAGCAGCTGATATTGGTAAAATATTTGTAATTCAAAAAAGGGCAATACGTGCCATTTATAAAATGAAACCACGAGAATCTTTGAGAGAAATATTCAAAGAAATTAATATTCTCACAATAGCTTCACAATATATATATGAAAATTTGTTATATACACATAAAAATAGAGATGGGATTCAGCAAAATAGTGACCTTCATAAAATCAACACTAGGAATAAACATAAATTATATATCCCTAGGTTTCGACTAGAAAAAGTTAATAAGTCATTTATGGGGAACACGGTGCGCTTCTATAATAAGCTTCCTGAAAATGCTACTAAACTACCTATTAAAAAATTAAAGCATACATTAAAGGTAGTCTTTTGAAGAAAGCTTGTTATAATATAGATGACTATATTATTGATAAGAATGCATGGCCTCATGTCGCTCTGCCGTCAGACAGTTAACCGACACACTTGAAATGTATAAACTCTCTTGTATTTGTATTTCGTAGTTAAGGTAGTTATAAGATGGATCATATAAAAAAGCGCTAGGACCAAGACGAGTTTCTTGCCAATTCTTCTCGAGCTTGGGTTAGGATGAATTGGCACCTAAATTCACCTAGTATGTAAGACGTTTCAAAGTGATCCTTGTGATTGTATTGAATAAATCATCTTTTGACTTTGACTTTGACTTTGACTTTGACAAGAACTCGTAGTTTTGTGTATCGCGTCGCCACTTCGTCATCTTCACACTCGGAATCTACATATTGTATTCCTTAAGAGGCCTATTACGAACGTAGTTTTTGATATCCTACATCTTTCTTTTCGCTTGCCTGCAATATGTGGGAATGATATCGTGAAAAGGAACGGAAGTGTGTAACAGGAAGCCGGGGAAGCGCGCTATTTGATTTGATATTTTGATTTCGCTCATTGATCAAATCATATATCTGTTATATAAACTTATTCTGGATTATAATACTAATGTTGCTTATTACACATATTATGTGGCTACTATAAGGCTCGTTCTTTTTTTTCTGTTTTTTTTGTTTTATTTATTTATCAGTAACTGACCCGTGCTTCGTTGGGCGGTTACATGTTCACAAAAAATATAAAAGTATAGGGTCTTTCATTAAGCGTGTCCTATCTTTAAATTTAAATAAAACAAAGTGTGTGTGATATATTATCGAAATTATTTATTTATTTGAAAGATGTAGTGATGCCATTATGTGTGGAATATGACATCATTTAAATGTCCGCCACGGCTTCTCTGGGTGGAACGCATGCGAGATATCCAATTTTCCATGACTTTTGCGCATAAATCAGGCTGAATTTGACTTATGGCATAGGTTATGTTGGCTTTGAGGGCCGCTGTGATTTGTGGTTTATTCACATACACCTGCGACTTAAGAAAACCCCACAAGAAAAAGTCTAGCGGGGTTAAGTCACAAGATCTCGGTGGCCAGTTCACATCAGCTCCACGTGAGATCACCATGCCCTCAAATCTCTCATGCAGAATATTCAATGTGGCATGAGCTGTGTGGCACGTAACGCCGTCTTGTTGAAACCACATGTCGTTGGTGTTCAGATGATCCAGTTCATGCCAAAAAAAGTTGGTAATCATCGACCTATAGCGCTCGCCGTTGACAGTGATGGCCTGGCCAATGTTGTTCTCAAAGAAATATGGCCCGATGACGCCGCCAGCCCAAAACCCACACCAAACTGTAACTTGGACGCTCTTGGATCTCATGTGGATTGGTATCGTCCCAAATTCGACAATTTTGTTTGTTTACGTACCCATTCATCCAGAAATGGGCCTCATCGCTGAAGATAATTTTTCTGTGAAAATTACGGTCAGTTGCTAACTGCTCCAGTGCCCATTCAGCGAACACACGTCGTTGTCTATGGTCGTTTACCTTAAATTCCTGGGTGAGTTGAATTTTATACGGGTGCAGGCCCAAGTCACGACCCAAAATTCGCCAAGTCGTGGTCTGTGAAAGGCCGAGTTCTTGTGAGCGACGCGAAATCGACTGCCTCGGATTCTCCTGCACACTCTCACGGACAGCGGCGATGTTTTCGGCAGACCTTGCGTTTCGTTGACGTACGGGTGTTGGTCGATCATTTACCGAACCAGTGGACTCAAATTTATCCACCACACGACGAATAGTCCTCTCGGTAGGACGATTATGGCGACCGTAAGCTGGGCGAAGCGCGCGGTGCGTTGCCCGAACAGAACACTCATTTTGATAAAACAATTTTATCATTTGCACGTGTTGTTGAATGCTATAGCTATCCATGATGATTTGGCAAAACAGAATGAATAAATTACAACCAATTTGACAGATGTAGCTTCAACAAGATGGCCGCTAACGCAATAGGCACGTCCGAACTTTGACAGTTGTCAAAGTTCGGACGTGCCTATTGGAAGACCCTATACTAACATCGCTAATAAAAAAAAGAAAGCTATTCAAATTATTGTAATAATTACAGAGATTAATATTATTTTTAAATGATAGTTTAAAAATAAGACACAAGCTCTACCTACTTTGGGACCTACTTACTTACAGATGATGCTGTGTGACTGGCCTGTTAGCTCAGTTGGTAGTAGCTCTGCCTTCTGCGCTGTAGGTTGAGGGTTCGACTCCCTCCCAGGATAAACATTTGTGTGAAGAACATAGGTGTTTGTTCTGTGTCTGGGTGTTATAAAGTATTATAAGTACATATGTATATAAAACTATATAAGTACTCTATCAGTTATATGGTCACCATAATTCAAGCTATGCTTAGTTTGGGACTAGATGATGTTATGTGTAATGTCCTGCAATATTTATTTATAATGTTATTTTCAGGTATCCGATATAGCGACCTCCAGTGTGATGGAGCTGTATGGATATAAGATGACGTGTTTGGAGCAACGCTTGCATTCACACTCGGTTGCCTTACAGGTAATATCATTTATACCAACAGTTATAGGTAATAATAATAATAATAATAATATTTATTTATTCGGATAACTAAGATCCATTTCATCCATATAAGTAAAAAATAAAATCATTGATCAATAACCAAGTAATAAAAGTTAAATTAAATGTTAAAAACTATTCCTACTAACTAAATACCACCTTAATTAATATAATAGATTTGCCGACCATAAGGGTTAACCAGGGCTGACACCCAAAAACTTTGCAGGACACTGTCCCACCTGCCTGCAAGAGCCCCAAGAATCCTATTGGAACTACCTAGTATTCGGTTTTTAATAGGACCAATTTTTTTCTCATGATTTTCTCAGCAGCTTATTTATCTAATAATAAAAATTAATCCATCTGTGGCGTAATGTAGGTAGGAAGGTAAGTATTTTTTTTGAACAATTGCATTTCAAGAGTAGGTACTTTGGTAGGTACAAACCTAGCAATCATCATTGAAGTATGTTGGGTACTTGAATGTAGGTATTACGTACCCAACCTACGTATGGGTTCTAGGTAAACTAAACAGCTAGACTCCCCTAGGAAGATACCTACCTAACCTTCCTACACTTGTTTGCACACACTTGCTACACTTAAGTTTTATATACTACCTAAACCACCAAACAGCGTAATATTGGTGGGCACTGTTTGAGAACAGTTTTATACGACCTACACCTACAGTTCGTGGATCGTGGTACGTAATATTACGTAATGGTAGGTGGCGACAAGACTAACTTGCGCGTGAGCCGAGCGACAACTGGCATCCTTGGCCGCACACTGCCTAATAATAATAATATAATAATAAAGTAATGTTATTTTTTTGTAAATACATACATATTATACATAGAAACACCCAGATCCGAGACAAATACTTATATTATAGATCATACAAACGTTTGTCCCGCGGCGGGAATCGAACCCGCAACTTTTTGCGTCTCAGCCGGATCTAAGCCCACTGCGCCACAGAGGTCGTCTAAAGCGGTGCGGCGGCCGAATATGCCTAAAGTTTGGAGTTACACCCCCATGACTATTTTATACATAAAACAACCACGTACAAATCATGAACAGACTTTTGACTCAAGGGTTCTCATAAAAAAACTACTGAATGTATATACTTTATTTCAAATGTATATTTGAATTAAAGTTATTTGAGCTCTTAAATAAATGAACTGTGCCTATATCAGAATCATTCCGGAGTTTGCGTACTCCGTATGTTATTTATTTACCCCCTAAAGTTGTGCTAAAAACAGATTTGAAATACGATTTTTTGAGGCTTGTATCTTCAAAACCATATTTTATTACGATACTGTAGCGATACGAGCATAGATTATAATAATAATAATAATTCCGGACATTTCACACAGCATCATCTGGCCCCAAAGTAAGCAGAGCTTGTGTTATGGGTACCACATGACTGATATACTACTTATATACGTTATTTTTGTAAATACATTACATATTATACATAGAAACACCCAGACCCGAGAAAAATACTTGCAGATCATACAAACATTTGTCCCACGGCGGGATTTGAACCCGCAACCTTCTGCTCAGCTGGACCCTAGCCCACTGCGATACAGAAGTCGTCTCTTGGTTTTGGTTAACATCAGACAGTGGAGTGATCATCCTTCGACGTTTGTATGGAAAAATAATCGACTAGTTCATCTTAACATAAATGGGATGGGGATAGGCCCCAATTACTTAGGTAAGGCCATTCATTGGCTCAACCAGTACCGCTCTGCATGTGCAGCCAAACAGGCCCTGAACTTAGCATTACTTAGCATATATCCTTACATGGTATCAAGCCTGGATATCATGCAAAGCAGCGCTGGTTTTCAGTAAGGGCCTGGGTTATAGGGTGACGTTGCAAATACATAAATACTTATTATACTTACTTGAAAACCTCTGGCGCAGTGAGCAAAGGTCTAAGACGCAGAAGTCGCAGGGTTCGATTCCCGCTGCGCGACAATTGTTAGTATGATCTAGAAGTATTTGTCTCGGGTATGGTGGTTTCTATGTGTAATATGTATGTATTTACAGAATAAAAGTATGTAAGTAGTATATTAGTCATGTGGAACCTATAACATAAGCTCTGATTACTTTGGGGCCAGATGATGCTGTGTGAAGTGTCCGGTATTATTATTATTATAATTATAGTAAAAAGTAAGTAAGAGAATGAAGGCTTTAAAACCTCGTCTTAAAGCTCTTATTTATTTGTTTATTGGTTGACGATCTCTGTAGCGCAGTGGGCTAAGATCCGGCTGAGACGCAGAAGAATTCGTGTTCGATTATTCCACCACCAAGACAAGTGTTTGTATTATTTGCAAGTATTTGTCCCGGGTCTGGGTGTTTCTATGTATAATATGTATATATATATTAAAAAGTATAAAATGTAGTATATCAGTCATGTGGTACCCATAACACGAGCTCTGCTTATTTTGGAGCTAGATGATGCTGTGTGAAATGTCCGGCGTTATTTTTATTTATACATTATTTGTTTACAGGGTGCTAGTGAACACATGGCGTCATTGCAACACGCGCTCGCAATGTTGCAAGCTACAAACTCCTCGCAACAAGATGTTTTGTACACAACTCAAATGCACAATGAAAGGTATGTTAATGACAGGATCTAACTTTAAAAACATTCGTGAGTTGTACAAAACATTTTGATAAACACAGGTTTATCTAAATGTTGGTGTCGGTGCTTTCATCGACAAATAATAACGAGTAAAACGCGTGTTTGAAATGAAATGTAATGATAGGGTCGTTAAAATCATTATTTATTTTATTTTAATCAAATAAATAATATTACTAAAATTTTACAATTTTTTATATATTTTTAATTTTTAATGTTGTCACATTGATAACATGATAGTTGCAATACATAATAAGCATAAAAAAGATAAATAAATAATGCCGGACATTTCAGTTAGCCAGCATCATCTGGCCCCAAAGTAAGCAGAGATTGTGTTATGGGTACCACATGACTGATATACTACTTATATATTTTTTATTCTATTGTAAATACATGCATATTATAGGTACATAGAAACACCCAGACCCGAGACAAATACTTGCAGATTATACAAACATTTGTCTCGAGGCGGGAATCGAACTAAAAAAACTAGTCAATGAAAATAATAGAAAATTAGTGCCCTGTGAAGGTTTAAGAAAAATGCAAAGTTTGACCAGCAAAAAACTTTATTAGGTTTTGTCATTCAGAGAACTAAGGGAGAATTAAATGCTACTTTAATAAAGAATGTAGATTCAATTCATGTTTTATTGATAAAATAACGTTTGATTTTATCAACTTGATTTATATCACTCAAGCCTGGTGAATGAGATTTGCAACGCTCGTCTATAAACTTTTAAAATAGATTATTTTCCATTAACAATCTAGCTATATCGAGATGTTCCCAAAATGTATCATAAGGGCGGAAGTTTAAAGCTCAAATTAACTCGTCCTCTAACCCACGTCTTATACATCTTATACGTCTTATACATCATCCTTATACTTACTTGTAAATATGTATTCTACTCAAGCTATGATGAAACTTTTATGTTACTTAACCATGATTAGTCTTATTTGCACGTGTTTATTTAGGTCATTTGGTATAGGTGTAGTTTAAATTCGACAACACACCCATCAGCATCGATGGTTCAGTGGTAGAATGCTCGCCTGCCACGCGGGCGGCCCGGGTTCGATTCCCGGTCGATGCATTGTTCTTTTTGTAATTTTTATTTTACGTTCTATTTTTTCGTCAAACATTTCAGGCATAAAAAGACGATAGAAGACTTGCATAAGCAGTTAGAAGACGCGGAGACTGCAATGCGCGGTTTTCGTGCTAAAATCGCAGCTGAGCGTCTTGATAAGGAAAACCAGAAAGAGAATCTACACAAGGAGTTCAGAAACCAATTGACTGTAAGTATAAATAAACTAATATTATTATAAATAAGAATGCCGATGCGATCGATATTATTATTTCTGTAACAGTGAAATTATAATGCGTAAAAAGTTAAAACACTGCTTTGTGGTAAGGAGAACCGAATTACCTAAAAGTAGTTTGTGTTAGGTTCCGCTACTAGACGCTAGATGGCGCCTTTTATAAAAAATAGATATGTTTCCGATTAGTTTATTTGTAATGAATCTGTATGTATGAACCAATGGTCATGCGGTCGGTCGTTTTAAAAGTTATTTTTTTTAACTTACACATGCCGACATGCCAAATATAATCAGTTAATGTACTGCACAAAGAAAATTTTAATATAATTTGATGGTGATTCTTCCTAGCGCTAGATGTCGCTATACGCAACTTCCCAGTTTCATTATTAAACTCCGTCACTTTGTACTAACCATAACAATTATTTGCAGAATATAGAAAATGAAATGAAATCGCGCGAAAGGGACGCAGAGGAGAGGTTACGAGCAGCGGATGCAGAAAACAAAGCGTTACTCAAAAAACTGGATCAACAGGTACGTTTTATACATTATTACTGCTAATATTTGAAATACCATCTTGTATACCGTAAATACTGACCGAGATACATTTTCAGAAACACGAGTTTTTATTTATGTATTCATGTACATATTATGATTCAAATAGAGAATCTTCAGGTTGAGTTTGTCGGCGATCCGCGGTTGTTTTAATAGTGAAACCTAAAGATCAAACTTTAAATAAATAATAGTTCAAAAAAACTAAAAAACACGCTTTATATAGAAAACCAAACTAAAAAATAGAAAACAAATTTTAATAAATGTAAGTAAGAAAAAAATGTTTTATTTAAAACAAAGCGTGGGGTGCATGGTGTCAATAGTTATAGATATTTCATTGACAGATATGAGAAGAAGGATTATCAGATATATATATATATATATATATATATATATATATATATATATATATATATATATATATATATATATATATATATATAATAAAAATACAAATTTTGCGCACCCGTCAAAGACCATGACAATTGTAATTGCAATAATTCGAATAAATATAATATATATATATTTGTCATGGTCTTTGACGGGTGTGCAAAATTTGAATGAAATCTGGCCGTTTATAGTGGGTCAAAATCGCGGCCTAAGGAGTCGGTTAAAACATACACACATATACAAGTGAAGCTAATATAAAGCGTATAAAAATACACAATATACTCATGTGTGCTTGATCAAATATTCGGCCTAGCGAATAAATAATATATAATAAATAAATATTGTGGGACAATGCACACCACACCATCTAGCCCCAAACTAAGCATAGTTTGTATAATGGTGATCTGACTGATATAATACTTATATATTTTTAAATACATACTTATGATATTTTATTACACCCAGACACAGAACAAACGTCTATGTTCATCATCATCACACAAATGTTTGACCTGGGTGTAAATCGAACCCTTAACCTGTAGCAAAGAAAGCAAAGCTACTACCAACTGAATACTGACAGTCAGTATTGAATAATATGACTCTAGACTTAAGGGTGATTTTTCCATGTTCCGGTAATCTTATTTTATGCTGAAAAGGATACCCATATTAATCGTTTGTCTGAGATATGCACCAGCTGTTTCGGTATTCAGTATATTTATTCACCAAAAATATAGTACATTATACGTAAGGTAGAATCAGGAGTGTATAAGTAGTCGAGCTGCATATCCTACCCCAGTACAGCCATGTGAATAAGTTAGATTTATACTAATTCATTGTAGAAATTATGATACATTAAAATCATTAAAACCAAATAAAATGTCATTATTAATACCTATTTGTAACATGTAATATTATAAAATTGACAATTGATTCAGATCGTTCTGTTAGGTATAAAAAATGTCATTATTAATACCTATTTGTAACATGTAATATTATAAAATTGACAATTGATTCAGATCGTTCTGTTAGGTATAAATAACATAATTTATGAATAGTTCAAAACTCAAAATTAAGATAAATAATTGATTCAGGTGTGACTTTGCGGAAATCCATTACAAAACATTAAACAGATGGACAAATATTTAGTACTATTCCGCCAATCTATTCCTAATGAGTTAGACACGATGCAGACACATACTCCCTCCCGCCCGTAATGAGGATCATTAAAGTAATATTAAATTCAATAGAACTAGTATCCACGTTATTCTTTATGACATAAGAATGATATGCCTTTAATATCCAAATCGGACCATTACTTAAGAAGATATTAAGTAATAAACATTATACCATTCCTGCCGGTTAATCAATGTACGCGGGTGCGTGTGACGTCACCGGGATGGTCCGAGAGCAGCCGGCCCTCTTACTTCACGATTCGATAACTGGCGACCGTCCCTGTGACTTCCGTGAAGTGAAGTTCGCTAGTCATTTCGTCATAACTTCGTCAATTTTTGTCGTAGAACAAGCTCTAAATCTGCATTCGCAATTAAAAACCACTAAAAACCAACCATTCCATTGAAAAGCCGCGCAAAGTAGTAGTAAAAGGTTAGCGCAAACCATCCACACAAGCAAACTCAAAAATAAATTTGATACATGTTTCACCTCCACGAGGCAACCTTAGGAAATTGACTCGCTCCGCACTTAAACGAAGAAACATCCAGACTTTCCTCTGCAGACTTATTGCTTCGCCGAGCGCTGGATTGAAACTAGGAATGAATAAATTGGCGGAATAGTACTAAAATAATTACGTTTTAAAAACTAAAAAGACAACAGACTTCATGTATATACACAAGGTAGCTACTGTAAGACGTTGAGGAGTTCCCTTGACTCTCCTTCGTCTTCATCATCAGACCCCTCATGACAGTCACAACCCATCTAGGTGTACAGTTCTCATCAATACAAATGCATCAAGCCCAAACACCAGGTAATTGCTGTAAATCGTTGAGGAGTTCCCTCGACTCCGTCTTTCGGCTCCATCATCAGATCGACTCCAGACCTTCATTAAATAGTAGTGCTTTAAAATAATTTAATAAAAAATAAACAAATGCACTAGTCGCCACTACGATTTTCGAAAGTTCCCCTCGATTTCTCTGGGATGCCATCATCAGATCCTGGTTTTCTTATCATGGTACCACCCTTGGGATAACTCCTTTCCGACAAAAAAAGAATCATTAAAATCGGTTCATAAACGACGAAGTTATCCGCGAACACACATAAAAAAAAATATACGAATCGAATTGAGTAACCTCCTTGTCTTGAAGTCGGTTAATAATCAATTAATAAATAGCTTTCTGTTTGAGTCTTGGTTTCGTCTCTTGCTCTCTTTATTAAGAAATAACTAGGTATTAGTAAATTGCTAGCTTTATGTAAAATAATTATGTGTTTAAACAGGCAACCAAAAACAGCGAGCTAGCCGGCGTTCTTATTAAGTTCGAGGAACGCGTAAAGCAACGTGATAAGCGACTGGAGGATGCGGCTGCAAACGAAAACACACTCAGACGAGAGATTGAGTCCAAAGAAACGGTAATACTTTGTCTCTTATAACCACCAAAACGAGATTCTTGCCCGAGAAGAACGGGCTTGAGTTAGGAGGAATCGGTACCTAAATTCACCTAGTATATAAGACGTTTCAAAGTGATCCTTGTGATTGTATTGAACTTTGACTTCACACTTGAAATAATGTGTTTTAATAATGTATTTCAATAAAGCGAGTAGAAACATTGCGTTACCCAAGAGTTGGTTTCTATCTGGCACAGCGTATTAGCATTGCCATTCAACTTGGCAATACCGCCAGTGTCTTGGGACCGTTGCCCTCTGGCAGTGGCAGTCTCTGGATCAGTTGAGCTATCTTATTATTTTAAACGGTCCTTAACTGTTTTACTTGTATTTTATACTATTGTATATTATTCTGTACATTTCTGTAATTATTAATTGACATTGGTTTAAATACATATGCATGGACAATTTACACATCATTTAGTCCTAAACTAAGCCTAGTTTGTACTAAAATATTTGAAGAACAGGACAAGCAGACATACCACTCAGTGCCATCCATACCTTGTCCGTCTACCACCCTCTAGAACAAAACGCTTTGCTTCCACATTTATAATGCGTACAGTCAAGGATTGAAATACTTTGCCGTCGTCTTTCCGGAAAAATCTGGGTCTCTTTAAGTCAAGAGTAAATAGGTTTCTTCTAGACCTTTGTGCCGTATCGTCGGCCACATCGTCGCTTATCATCAGGCGAGATCGTGGTCAAACGTAGGTCTATAAGGGAATCGAACCCTCAAACTACGACACAGAAGGCAGATAGACGTTTATCTATGTTTATATGTAGATAATATTTTGTTTATATATAATAAGGGTAGGCCAACTAAACGAACTGCTCCAATGAGGCGCGAGGTATAGGAGTAAACGAAAATATCATCGATGTATACAATTTAAAGATTTTTGTTGATTTATTAAAAACAATTTAACCGTTTTCATTAAAAAGTAAATAGGACCACCTGGGAAGTATTCCCTTGGAAACAAAAAAAAAATTCTTATCAGTTCAGACAACTTTGAGTAATCGGTGAACAAACATAAAAATAAAAGTTTTTCCGAATTGAGAACCTCCTCCATTTTTGAAGTCGGTTAAAAATAATGAGCATCCATGTTTATAACACAAATATTTGAAAAAAGGGAATCGAACCCTCAAACTACGGCACAGAAGGCAGAGCTACTACCTCACTTTCAAAACTTTCGTGAGTTGTACTATACATTTTGATAAACACTGACTTCAGTGCGAACCGTGAACGCTCGCGGCAACTCACAGACCGCACCCTGTTGAAGATTCTCTAAATGAATCGAAACAGTGCCGGTGCCTCCATCGACTAAATAATACGTGAGTTAAGCCCGTGTTTATCAAAATGTAGAGCTACTACCAACTGAGCTCTGCCAGTCAAAGATACCATACGTATAAATTAATATAAGATAGAAGTATATATACCATTACTACTTACGTTTCAGACCATAAAACAACTGGAGAAGACTGTTCTGGAACGGGAAAACCGGCTCTACCAAGTCAGCAACCAGCTCGAAGAGATGAAGCGAGTGCAAGAGATGGTCGCCAAGCTGATGTCGAAGAGTACTAACAACAACTCTTAGTACAATGTTATGTATGATCATCTCACTCCCTTCCCTTATAATGTAGGGATAGCACAACAGGGTCTCTTTTCCAATATTTTCTATTAATAGTGGCTCTATGAGTTGTAGACCTCGCGAACATTTTTCGAAATGACTAAAATAAAACTTTTATTACGTTTACTTTTTTTTTTTATAAAAACTGAATCGACAAAAAAATCTATATAGTTAAAGAACCTGCTCACAAAATTTCACGAGAATCGGTTGAGAAATGCGACCTGTAGAAGAGGTCATCCGGACAGACGCATTCATACGAAAGCATTTTCGCCTAAGCTGAAACGGAGACACTCGCCCCAAACTAAGCATAGTTTGTATATAAAACGACGTTTTCTAGAAATGAAACCTAGATCGGTTTATTGGCCTCAATTCTGTAGGCACCAACCTAACTAATTTTAGCTTAAATTAGGTTTAGACTGTCAAATGAAACTTTGGTATTCTGCTGCTACCAACTTATCCTAGTTTAATTTTATCTAATTTAATTAAGCGTTCCTAATTTAGTTAGATGGTACCAATCGAATAGGTTTTACAAATGCTATGACTAACTAAAATATATTTTAGACAATTGCTAATTTTAGAAATGAACCAACCGAATTGCCACTATTGCCCCCGAAACTAAATTTAAATTTGCATACTAAATTTCATGAAAAACGTTGGAGCCGTTTCCGAGATTCAGATTTTATATACATAAGAGTATATACAAGAATTGCTCGTTTAAAGGTATTATATATATTTTAAATACGTACATTCGATACAAACACCTGTATTAATCACAGTATTGTTTATCCTGGGAGGTAATCAAACAAACCTACAATGCAGAAGGCAGAGCTACTACCAACAGGCCAGTCAAAATAAATAAATCTCGGTAGATTATAATAATAATAAAGAGCAAAAAGATTATAAGTCGTATCAGCCATGTGGGTACTATGGGTGTAAATAAATGAATAATGCCGGATATTTCACACAGCATCATCTAGCCCCAAAGTAAGCAGAGCTTGTGTTATGGGTATCGCATGACTGATATACTACTGATATACACTTTCTTTTTAAATATATACATATTATACATAAAATAGAAACACTGACCCGCGACATTTTTTTGGGTTTCAACCAGGCCTTGGCCCACTGCGCCAAAGAGGTCGTCAAATGTTCAACAATTTAAACTTACAATAAGTTTTTTTTTTCAGATTTCAAAAACTGCGTGCAGGTGACCAATCGAAAGGAGATCTCAAGCTTTGAATCCATTATATATTTTTTCTAGATATTTTCACAAAACATCATGACATTATTATTAATTATTTTTTGTTTTCATATTGAGTATATGAATTAGAATGAAATGAATGTGTAAATAAATAAGTCTTTCAAGACAAATTTAATGTATAAAAAGGTTTTTATTTCTGTACAAATCCCATTGTACGCTATCTTAAGCGTGCACGGAAGGAGCCTCTGAGGCGCACATTTAATTAACTGGTTCGATATAACTAGTGACACCATAAGAAATGTGTCAGAGCCATATGCAAACTACAAAAAAAAATTGTTTAGATGGGTACTAGGGTTATTGGGCTATGAATTGCATTTTATTTATGAATTGTATTTGATTAGTTATTAGAAGCTTTAAAATACATATAATATTTTTTTATGTTTTTGTTCCGAATGTAAATAATATATCAAAGAACCTAACTCGGTAAACTTCTCCATACAAAAGTAGACAGTAAACATGTGAATTAAGGTTTATAATCAAATGGGGCGAGCGCGGCAGCCCTGCGTCTCGGTAACGGTGTCGCGAGTCCAGAGGGTTTACCTCACCTAAAAATATGCGTACCGCGCTAAAAGAAGTTTTCATTTCAAAATTGAGAGCTGTAAACCTTACTTCACTCTACTGAACATTTTAACATTGTCTTGTCTGTATATATTTGAATTATCGGTTTTTGTAAAAAGTTACATGGATCTTTTTATTAACTTTGGATCCAGACGACATATTAAGAAACTCAGGCTACCCCCAAATACAACTGCGTTATACAACAAAACAAAGTGCTTTGCTTCCACATTTATAATGCGTACAGCCATGGTTTGGAATGCTTTGCCATCGTCTGTCTTTCCTGAACACTACAATCTAGGTCTCTTCAAGTCTCGAGCAAATAGGTGTCTTCTAGACCTGCGTGCCCCATCGTCGGCCGCATCGTCGCTTAACATCAGGCGACATGGTGGTCAAACGTAGGTTTATCGATGATAAAAAAAAGGGTATTAGTTATGGCTATTCGTGTCTACAATCGTCTATCTTCATTTTTATTAGAGACTTCAAGCCCAGTAGTGTTTAAAGCAAGGCTGAAATAAATATTATTAGAAAAGGCTTATTATTCTACCTATGATTATTTAAATGACATTTAACATTATTTAAAAAAATTGACTCACATTAATTAAATTAAATTGAAAGCATGTTTGTACCTACCTTATTAATTTGAATATAATGTATAATAAATATTGCATGCGGACCGCGCTGATTATGGCTGTTCTAAAATGTAGATAGATAGATAGATACAACATTTATTTGATAAACCAGCACACACGTACAATCGATGGTACCATTGTACATAATGGTAAATACATAAAACTTTAGGTTAGATATTAGGTACTTAAAACTAAAAGTGCATGTGTGTTGCAATATAAAAACGGTCAAAGCTCAGCGATAATATTTATTAAGAAGCAAACACTGATTTTCAGTTATTACCCTCGAGATGACGAGTCGAAAACGAGCGCAATACAACATTCAGTGTACCTACTGTTCGAGTGTGTATGAGTGAAAAGAGGCAAAAAGTGTGTGTGTGTATGAGTGGGAGAATGAATTTGTATTCGTGTCGTGTAGTGTGGTCTCTTCTGATGATGTATCACCAAACAACTGTTACAAACCTATCATTATCATCATCATCATCATCGTATCAGCCTTTATGAAGTCCACTGTCCATAGTCCAAAGGCCTCCCGAATAGATTTCCAGGAAGAACGATTTTGAGCCCTCTCCATCCACCGACTTCCTGCGATCTTTACAATGACGTCAGTCCATCGGGTGGGGGGTCGTCCTACGCTTCATTTTCCTGTCCTTAGTCGCCATTCGAGAACTTTTACTCCCCAACGGTTATCAGTTCTGCGAGCTATATGGCCTGCCCATTGCCTCTTCAACTTGCAAATTTTGAGCGCTACGTCGGTGACTTTGGTTCTTCTACGGATTTCCTCGTTGCCGATTTTATCTCGTAGTGAAACACCCAACATAGCTCTCTTCATTGCACGTTGTGCGACTCTGAGCTTGTGTATGAGGCCAATAGTCAGCGACCAAGTCTCAGTTCCATATGTCATCACTGGCAACACGCACTGATTGTAGATTTTCGTCTTGAGGCTTTGTGGTATCTGTGACGAGAAGATGTGCCTTTATTTCCCGAACGCTGCCCATCCGAGTTGGTTTCGTCGGCTGACCTCTTTGAATGAATGAATGAAACTTTTATTTGGCACACACACAAAAAAGAGAACATCTTAACTAAAACACTTCAAAATTAAATAAAAATAGGTATACAAATTAGTTTATAATAGAATCTTAATAATTGAATCTTTGTCGAAGTTGGACTTGCCTAGTTGAATCGTCTGACCCAAATAGACATAATGGTCTCCAACTTCGATTATAGCGCTCCCAATATGTACCGGTACTGGTGCAACATGAGCATTTGACATGATTTTTGTCTTGCTCATGTTCATTTTAAGACCCACCTGTTGGGAGACGATATTGAGGTCGCTGAGCATTGTGCCTAGGTCTGCCAGCGATTCTGCCATGAGGACTATATCGTCGGCAAATTGAAGGTGGCGTTCGCTATTGATGTTAATACCATGCCTATGCCAGTACAAGAGCTTGAAAATATCCTCCGATGCAGAGGTGAACAGTTTCGGAGAAATAACATCTCCCTGTCTCATCCTTTTATGCAATGAGATTGGATTCGTGCCCTGGCCCTGGAGTCGGATAGACATGGTGGCGTTACTGTACATACATTTCAACACTTTGATATACCGATAGTCGATTTGGCACCGCTGGAGTGACCGCAACACTGCCCAGTTTTCGAAAGAATCAAAGGCTTTCTCATAGTCCACAAACGCTAAACAAAGTGGCTGGTTATTACTGTTCGGTCTTCTGTATAACCTGCCGGAGCGTATGGATGTGTTAATGCCTTTTCGGAACCCGGCTTGTTCGGGAGGCTGGAAGTCGTCAAACCTACGAGCGAGACGATTTGTAACTACTCTCGAAACAGCGAGATGGGCCTGTAATTCTTTAAGAGTGTGTTATCCCCTTTCTTAAAGAACAGTACCACCATGCTCCAGATCCACGCCTCTGTCGTAGTTCCCTCGAGGATGACGGAGTTGAACAGCTTTGGAGGACCTTAAGTACCGGTGATCCACCCGCTCTCAGATGCTCTGTCGTTATTCCGTCTTCCCCCTGTGCCTTGTTGTTCTTAAGCTGCTTAAGAGACGTTCGGATTCCGTATAGGCTGACGTCCAGAATGTCTTCAGTGTAGTGTCGGGTTAGGCGGGCTCTTGCATCGCTAGTCGTGCTTGTAGCAGGACTTTGCGATGAGGTGTACAGTTGTCCATAGAACTTCTCGAGCTCTCGTAAAATTTCTGCAACATACTTTGCCCAATAGACAGATCTCTCGCGAACACTTCGGAACCTTGATTGCGCTCTATCGCGTTTTATACTATAAGTATTAAAGAGACGCAAATCGCGTCGCATAGACTTAGAGATCTGTTTATTAAGCGTGTTGTATTTCGACATGTCAACTAAAGACTGCAGTTTCATTTCGCTACGTTCTGCCATGAGTTTTAGAGTTTACTAAGAGAGTTTTTGGGCTCTACCTTTGCGCTGGGTCTTACAAAACTTTGAGCCAACGGCATGGACAATTTCCACCAGCCCGTCATTTAATTTCATCCACGGATCCGCATTCGGCAAGGCATTGGAAGCGATCTTGGAGTTCCAACTGCAAGCTCTCGGGGTTTTGGATTTAGGCAGGACTTGGGCGAAGAGTAGATTTCATCAGACGGAACCATTCAAGCTTTACGTTAAGATTTAATGAGCCCCTAAACATTCGGTGATCACTGCCGGTTTTGACTCTGTTGATCACTGAGACATCATTAAATATTTGCTTTTTTGTTGTCATGGTAAAATCTATCTCGCTTTTGTGTCCACCGGGGTAAAGCCATGTCCATTTTCTGGACGACCGCTTCTTGAAAAAGGAGTTCATCATAAAGAGTCCCTCCTTTTCCATGAAGTCGGCCAATCGCTGACCCCGTTGGTTCTGCTGTCCAAATCCAAATTGCCCCACTCTCAGTTCATCGCCGTTTCTAACACCTGGCCGCGCGTTGAAGTCCCCCATCACAACCGTAAAGAGTGTTTTCGAGGCTTGTATGGCATTTGAAATTTCATCATACATAGCCTCCACTTCATCGTCTGGACGTTTCGAGTGAGGTGCGTACACCTGTATGACCTTAAGCGAATATCGTTTGGTTATTCTGAGTATAAGGTATACCACCCTGCTCGACACGCTTTCGATCTTTACAATGTTGTTAACGAGGGATTTGTGGACAAGAAAGCCATGCTTAACACACTATGCTGAGATAGTTGATCGCCCTCCCGGTAGTAGAATAAGTTGCCGGAATTTAGGATTATCGTGTCCTCTCCCTCTTTTCGGACTTCTGATAACCCTATAATATCCCAGAGCAACTTTTTTACTACTTCTCTTCCAGCTCTATCACCTTCTCGTCGGTCCTCAGTGTGCGTGCGTTGTATGTTGCCAGGGCCAGGGGTCGTTGGGATTGGTAGCTGGACCTCTGCCGGAGATTCTTCGCACCCCCTGTTCCGCCGTTACCGTGGCCGCCACCTATGCCAGGAATAGCGGAACTGCCGGGAACTGGGGGCCGTCTTCTGTTTATGTCTATCATTTTGGGGGTTTTGCCATAATCACCACGCTTGGCAGGTTTTTCTTTTCAATCTTTTTACTATCCATTATGGTAATCAGACGATTAATTTATATTATCAGTTTTGTATGCATAAGTTAGTTTCCTAATACAATTAAATGTGTCCTGCCAGTAAAGATGCTCTAGTTCAGTGCATCCTCACTGGCGAGACAAACTTAGTTGGGAACATGGGAAGAAGTGGGAGGCGCAGTAGTCGCAGGCTGCGGGGCTGAGGTCATCGGAGCCGGTCGGTCATTTACCTGCTTATTGGTGTCAAGGGTCGCGTTTTTATAACTGCTGACAGGTGAAGTCCGGCATCGGATTGCACCGCGTCGCATATTTACGTTTGGCGCTGACCGCGACGAAATCGCTGGCACTGCATTTACATTACGTAATGCCACGATTTCGAGCTTCAACTCGAACACAGTTTGCTCCAAAAGTTGTAGTTCCGCCTGGATGCTGGTGATAATAGTCCGCCATTTTTTTCTTTATATATGACTATTCCCGATCAATTGGGATAGATGGGCTTCATTTTTACTCGTAAGATGACCATGAATACTTAGGTATTTTATCAATAATACTTTTATCTAAAATTTATTTACAAATACCGAACAACTATTTAATTGATTGTTGAAAAAACCACATTCAACTCAACCCTTACAAAACCTTGCTCTACTCATCTTGTACCGAACTCGAAACCTGCTGGGCACATTGCACAATACTTCTATAACAATAAACTATAAGCTTCAAAGCACAATGCCCTGAAATCAAAGGCGGTATGCGGCGGGAACAACGGAACAATAGTGCCTCCCCGTATTTACTGCTATGAAATTGTTATATTTCATGTAGTCCTGTAGTAAAATTGTACTACAGCTTTTGTGTTGAAAGCTTTATTTAACCCAACATTTTTAAATTGTATTGTATTATATCTTCTTATTGTGTGAGTAGTTATTTCGAACCAGTGTGGTCCAAGGGTTAAAGTTCACGTCAGAGGCTGTTTTCGTGCACTTGGGATATATCTTCGAACTTTTTAGGTGCGATATGCCGGTTTCCTCGAGATATTTTCTTTCATCGTTTGAGAGTAGTTAGGTACTGATATAACGCATTTTTTTAGCATTAGCATACATTTTTTAGAGTACGACCGGATTCGAACCCATCTCTTTAGAAACGGAAGGCGGGGCGGGGCTTAGACTCTCCCGTGCTCTCTATGAAAATTATATTTGCGTGAGTCATACACTCGAGAGCATATAAATCGCATACTTTTACATTTTACTTTGACCCAAAATATTTATTAAATTAATTTTTGGTTGCAAATATAACTTAAATTAAATTAAAGTATACTGCTAGCTTTCTAAAAATACATAATGTTTTGCCATGACCTTTGAAATCATTAAAGTAGAAACAAAACAATTGAATGACCCAAATTCGCTCGTTTCAGGTAGCTCGGATTGCGGGACTATAAGAATTAGGGACTATAAAGGGATCAAAAAGACATAACATTGTCAAAATAAACATTTTTAATACGAGGTATTGCCTCCCCTAGCCTGAATGACTGTTTACATTCGATGTTTCATCGAAGAAATATTTTTTTACAAAATCCTGCGTATGTATGCTCTCCCATTCGTCCTTAATTGCGGTTTGAAGATCTCTGAGACTCATAGGCGCAGTGTTTCTGGCTCGTAGTAATTTTTTCAGCTTGTCCCATAGTGTTCTATGAGATTTAGATCTGGGCTTCGAGCAGGCCGGGACATTGGTCTAAAGTTGTTAGGCCATTTTTAACCATGATTTTGACCGGCCTGTTAGCTCCGGACCACAGTTGGCGATAGTATAAGCGAGTGCTCATACGAAAGAGTTTTTCAATAGGGACGGGTAGGTTTTGACAGTTTATGGCTGCCATGCTGTTTTATCCTTTTTCAGCTACTAAAGATAATATACCATTGCAAATGGTAAAACTTTATAAAAAAAAAAATACCAATCAAAACGTCCAATCAAACGGGAGTGCAACCACAGAATGTCACTGTTTGGTGTTGGTTGAGGACTGTCGACATCATCGGTCTGTATATCTTCGAAAACGGCAATGACATTGCCAGTCAATTCAATTTTAAAAGTTCTTTATTTGTTTAGATAGTTCTTAATTAGTACAACATCCAGTGTAACTTTAATCCTAGATTATAACAAACATATATTAAGACGTCAATTAAGCTTAAGCGCTATTATAATACTAATATAATTATAAACCATCTGTCATTACGAGACATAACAGTTTAGTTAGGAGTTACCTACATATCTACTTACTTGCTGAGCAATTAAGTACTTATTTAAAAGATACATGCAAGCTTTGATTGAGCATTACACAGCACGGCATACTTATTATTAATAATATATACTTAACTGACCTTAAAGGTATAATGCGAGTGTTAAATAAAATTGTCGTTAAATAATGCGGGTACTCGTTAAACTTTTGGGTAAAAATTAGCAACATTCCAACTAGCAACGGGAACACCAGAGCTCGGGCGGGCATTGTCAGACAGTGACAGTGATCAAAACAATGACATTGCCATTACCATCATCGGAGAGCGCTACCGATCGATGAAACCCAATTTATTTTGTCCCAAATTGATGTGAATGACAAGTGGTTTCAACAAGACGGCATTAAGTGCCACATAGCTGTTGCCACAATGGACATTCTGCACGACCGATTTGAGGACATGGTTATAATAATAATAATAATAATAATAATAATGTTTGTTCAAAATTGTACATGGTACAATAATATTTAAGAACAAAATTCAAAATTACATAGCTAAAGGTATGCATAATACGAGCCTGAACTAGGTAATCCTGATCTTAGGTTATATCACGCAAAAGCGGGAACCGAGACCGTGTGATATAACCACATGAGACTTTTTTATGGAGTTTCTATAAATTGCAGGTCTAAACCGCAAACAACCGGTGTTAAAAGTCACCATAACCCATGCCTGTGTTCAAATTCATCTGATCCAACCCTGATCTATTCGCCAGACTCATCAAAAATTTGACCTTACGGATTCGCCACCCAGCGAAGCCATTTGCCAGCGAAGTCATTTGAACTATATTCTACAAATAGGGTAAGGTTGGGTAGGAATAGATGCCCTACCCAACTTACTAGGGAAATGTCTCATACTTCTAAAACTATTGAGATTTTTTTAAATTTCCTTTGCATAGAGAAGTTTAATCTTTTATCTTACATTAGACTTTGTTTTTGATAACTTCAAATTTACCTAGTCTGAGAAAAATGAGATTTAAAAAACCTTCTTCAAAAGGATGCCATATCATAAAGATGCTTGATAGGATAGACTCCCTATGAAATATAACAAATTTCAAATAAATAAATAATCAGACTTATTATGATTTCTATAACCATGGATTCTTCTCCCGTTTGTTTCTAAGGGCATCTCAAAAATCGAGACGACTATCCTTTTTAAACGCTTCACACTTATTACTACGCTATTATTTTTGATTCTGATATTCGGAAGTTATGTTTTTAGAATATGCGGCACCCATACAACTTAGGCATCTATCCCTACTTTACCCTAATGTCTATATGCCTTCCAAATAAAAAAAACGTGTGCGTCTCGAGACGCCGGACAGAAGTGATAACTTAAACTAATTTAACTAGCGCTGTGGGTTAGAGTGAGAGAGGAGGAGCCTGCCTACCGCTGCCGTATGCGTGAGAGAAAGGGAAGCCAGACAGACTTGCGCCGTAACGCGTTACGTAACGAAGCGGTTTACCCTCCCATAAGAAGTTATCACTTCAAAAACAAATTCATAGTAGTTATAAAATAATAAAATAAAATAAATAATCCCGGACATTTCACACAACATCATCTTGCCCCAAAGTAAGCAGAGCTTGGGTTATGGGTACCACATGACTGATATACTACTTATATACTTTTTTTGTAAACACGTACTACGGCAGCGGTAAGCAAGCTCCCCCTCTCTCACTCTACATAGCTACACAGGTGTCGACATATCTAATAGACGGAGGCGCCGGCCACATTTGGCTGTCCTTGAACTTTGCAGATTCTATTCACAGTGAACAGACGACCCACACTTTTGTGCAACTAGTACGGACAGCAAAACAGCACTTCTTATTAAAATAAAAATAAAAATTGTTTTAATT
Organism: Lampropteryx suffumata; assembly: GCA_948098915.1. Lineage (NCBI taxonomy): Eukaryota > Metazoa > Arthropoda > Insecta > Lepidoptera > Geometridae > Lampropteryx > Lampropteryx suffumata. The sequence continues at coordinate 5,156,965 of OX402566.1, read as the reverse complement.
CTATAAACATAAAATTTTGAATCGTCATACATACCTAAATGTACCTAGGTAAATGTAGGTTTCTCTATCACTAAATACTTATATTATTTACTTTGACAACCTCAATGCCGCAGTGGGCGATTGCCCGTCTGAACAGAAGGACACAGAAGGTTGCGGGTTCGATTCCCGCCTCAAGACAAATATTTGTATGGTCAGCAAATATTTGTTTTGGTTCTGGGTGGTCTTCTGTGTATAAAATGTATGTATTTACAAAAAAAACAAGTACGAGTATATCAATCATTTGGTTCCCATAACATAAGTTCTGCTTACTTTGGAGCTTTTATTTTTTTTGTGATAATTATTTAAGTAATAATTTTCCACTAAAGGTAGTAAATTAACTTACACGTTTTAATTCGGAAGACAACGTTCGTCTCGGTCAGCCCAGTCAGTTCAACCAGATGCGTGTTTAGCCTTAGTCTGCTCTTTAAGTATACTTGAAGAGCAGCAATCCTATAGGGTTTAGCCTAAGGCTGCTCTTCAAGTATAGGATTACATTAGACTTTTCATAATGAAACAAAATGTGTTTATGTAATCTTAATATTTTCTATTTATATGCTGACGGTGCTTTTCTTTGAGAGACAGACAAGTGAGTGAAAAGCTCATCTCTCTATTCGGAAGAGGGAACTGGGACTGGGGAATGAGGGGCTGTTTCTGTGACGGTCAAAGCCGGGTAAGCATTCTTGTATTGGTGTGTCACGGTCGTCGTTTTGTTTTTGTCAAAGTTCTATGTTAAACTTTCACCTTCTGGATGTTTGAAGGTATTTGTGGGACATTTCTTCCTAACTTAAGAGATTCATCCCACAAGGAATTAAATTAAAAATGTTAAGCTAATTATAAGAAGAATCACACAAAAAAAGATATGACCAGGACGAGTTTCATGTCAATTCTTCTCGGGTTAGCTACCGTCTCGTTTGTTCGTTTGTATTACTGATATTTCTTCGGTTCCACCAGACTTGTGGCACTCTAATATGACCCGTATTTATATTATACGAGAATCGCTACCTTGCCGTAACACAGTTTTTAACTAGCACGGAAAGTTCTTTACTTTATACCTACCGGCAATACCTAGTTTAGTTACTACCTTAACTACGAATAACGAATACAAGAGAGTTTATACTTGTCAAATGTGTCAGTTAACTGTCTGAGGGCAGAGCAACATGAGGTCATGCATTCTTATCAATAATATAGACATTTATAATACGCCTTCTAAAAAGGACTACCCTTTATGTAAGCTTTAAATTTCTTAATAGGTTGTTTGCGTACTAGTAATTATAGACTCATCAGCAAGAGTCTTAGTGAAACCCGTTTGAAAAGAGTTTAGTACTCTAAACTATGTTGAGCATCAGCAAAATTTGGCTGCATAAGTATGCACAAGGCCAAACTTAAAGTTCACACCGGATTTAGGCCTGAAGAGTCTAGCGATTTTCGGATGACCTTAAATCTCTCATTGCCAGCTGCATTGACCTTTAAACTAAAATAAATAAATCCCTCTGCCAAAATAAATGTCCGAAGTTACTTATGAAAATCGACTCGACATTTTAAGCAAAACGGGGTACTCGGTATAAAACGATAAAATATATAAAATTTATAGTTCTTAGTCCATAGTCATTTATTCATAACAGTAAAGTTACAGGTTAAACAAATCTATACAAATCGAGACAATACGTAATTATATAATATAATAATTATTAACATTTTAAAATATGATTGTAGACAATTAAATGGGAAAATTATTGTAATATATTATAATAAACAATATTTAATTTAATAGCTACTTTTACATTTTGCATCAATAAAATCATTATAATTATCGATTAGCCACTTCCTAAGTCGGTAAAAGATAGCGTCAAGGGAGCGTCAGTAATGCTAGTCGGAATACGGTTGTACCTATACTTCTGGTCCTATTACATGTATCAACTTCGACGTTTTGGCGAGTCGTCGTGGGAGCGCGTGGAAATGCGATGTCGAGAATTTCCCGAAAGTTGTGTTATAAAGTGTTATTTTCATTTCACAAAAAGTATATGGGAAAAAGCAAAAGAAATTAAAATAAAATAAAACATGAGCGGATAATTGTTGGTCTGTTTAAGGCGTTACCTTTACTACCATTGGCTCAGGTATCCGATGGCTTAGCGAATATAAAAGATAAAAGATGTGCTGGGAGCACATCAAAAATGCTTTGCAACTGGTCCACGTGTATATATCAATCGGGTAACTTTTTACAAATACTTAATACACGACAAATGCAGTTTTTTAATGTAAGAATCTTACTCTGTAATTTACTGTCATATTAGACATTTTTCACCCAACAGACATTCGTTTTCACCCCTTTTCACCCTCTTAGGGGTTGAATTTCAAAAAATCACGCCATAGTGGTTGGTTTTGCTGTAAAAGGAAGCTACCTTCCAAATTTCAGCTTTCTAGCTTTAGCGGTTTCGACTCTGCGATAATGAATCAGTCAGTCAGTCCGGTTCAGCTCTTTTATAGGCATAGATTTACTGTTATCTTACCTACTACAAATAGCTGGAGATTGATATGTGATGTAACCCGCAAAATTATAAGCGATAATTTTGAATTGGAAACCGTAACATGTCAATTAGTCGGAAAACTCGTTACGATATTACGAATTCTATTTGGTCGAATAGATAGCCTAGCTGTATAACCGGCCGATATAACCAAAGCAGATCTCTCCGTTATCAGGAAATAGTGCAAATAAGAGCCCACTCTTATTAAGAACGCTTTTTATTTTCGGCCATATTATTTTAATTTGCGTATTTAAATGATTATTTTGTTGATAAGAATGCATGACCTCATGTTGCTCTACCCTGGCAGATAACCGACAGATTTAAAATTTAAAACATTTTATTTACCATAACACAAGCTCTGCTTACTTTGGGGCAAGATGTTGCTATGTGAAATGTCCGGCATTAATAATAATTAATATAGTTTATTATATTAATTATAATAAACTCTGTGGCGCAGTGGGCTAAGTTCCGGCCGAGATGCAGAAGGTTGCGGATTCGATTCCCGCCGCGAGACAAATGTTTGTATGATCTGCAAGTATTTGTTTCGGGTCTGGGTGTTTGTATGTATAATATGTATGTATTTACAAAAAAAAAGTATATAAGTAGTATATCAGTCATGTGGTACCCATAACACAAGCTCTGCTTACTTTGGGGCCAGATGATGCTGTGGGAAATGTCCGGGATTATTTATTTATTTATTTATATATTTTTTAAGATATTCAGACTCAGTGGCTTAAAAAAAACAAATCTCAGGTTGACCTAACCATTTACTCATAACTTAATCAAAATAGGTTTAACATTGAGTTCAGATACTACATCACACACATTGAAATGATCTAGATTACAATATTTTAATTTATATTATATACCTAAATTATAAATTCGAATGTGTCTCTCTCAGTTAGTTTGTTAATTTTTCTTGATCTAGATGAAATATTGTAGGTATATAGAATTTACCTCGGGGTCGGTCATAGCATACTTTTTATGTAGGTTCATTACTCACTCATTCATTCATTCATTAGTTAATAGTAATGAAGTTGAGTTTTATAATTAAGAGTAAACTATTAGGGCACGTTGCCCTATACTATAGTAGATAGTACTACCTTCATAGACCCTATTTAGAAGTTTACGTGTTTTGTGTGACTTGGTACTTGTAATAAATAAATTAATACTTAACTTCGTGCTATGGGAGACGTAACACGTAGGTAGACGATCTACCTACATACATAGGCTGGTGGTATTACTCTGTAGTAAGTACAGAGTAATACCACCAGCCTATGTATTATGACCACATAAACGATTTCTCTACACACGAGGGTAAATTTTCCTCAATTGTATTAAAAAAAAACCGGACAAGTGCGAGTCAGACTCGCCCACCGAGGGTTCCGTATAAATTTGTAGGTACATGCAATTAAAATTAAAATTATTAGGTACTATATTTATAAATAAAGCGTATAAAAAGGGAAAAGGTTTCTTCCTTCTTCTTCAAAAATTTAAAACTATACATCGTAAAAATAATTAAAAATCTTAAGCTTATTCCAATGAAGCCCTTTTATACGATACCCCACATGACACGATTAACTCAATTCAAAATTTGGACCGTCTGTTTCATTGCATAAAGACCCTGTTTTTTATGATTTAATTACAAATGTATTGTTTTCAGATTTTTACCTATACTTGTAGTATAAGACGGCATTTCGTGCCAAATTTCATAGTTCTAGGTCACAGGGAAATACCCTATAAATTCTGATTCCCTTAAGTGTCGATATATACGTTTTTTGTGGCATAAACGGCCATATCTTTTTTTACGTTAACTTAGAAGTTTAATTTTTTCACAGCTTCAAGAAACTGTAGACCTAAGTATATCGTTTTAATTTCAACTCGATACCTCCACACGTTCGCAGAGATAAATGGTCTTGACAGATAGACGGACAACAAAGTGATCCTTTAAGGGTTCAGTTTTTTTTCTTTTGAGGTACGGAACCCTAAAAAGAACGATCAATTTAATGTCATTTGCGTATAAAATGTCAGACGTTTTTTAAACGAAAATGAAAAACGACTTAATTGAATAACATTTACGGCCATAAAAAATTGCTTCACCTGTTTAACCACCTTTATAATGCAATTTATTTTGAAATGTATTAATTTTTATCTATATACTAATATACTACGTTGTTCAAACAAGAATTATTTATAAAAATATTTTTTTATTTCATATATGTTCTAAGGTAACATAAAAAAACTAATTAATCATTTTTTTTAAAGTAATAATAGCAGTTCTATTTTTTAGTAACCTAACCTTCAAAAAGTCTTGTTAATATTAAATACTTATATTTTTTATAATAAATATTGTTGGACAATGCACACAACATCTAGTCCCAAACGAAGCATATCTCTTGTATTATGGTGACTAGATGACTGATAAAATACTTATATATTTTTAAGTACCTACATACATAGATACTTTATTTTTATAACACCCAGACATAGAACAAACACCTATGTTCTTCATAATTTAATTTACACAAATTTATATTCCGGGAGGGAATCGAACCCTCAACCTACAGTGCAGAAGGCAGAGCTATTCCAACTGAGCTGACACGACAGTCAAATACTCATGTGAAAATCAAGTAATTTACTATTCTCACTCCACAACCTGTAGTTTTTACATTTAATAAATCATTAAGAATGGAAGCGTCGAGTTTTTTAGACTCTCTTTGAAAGCGTGCTTGAATCGACAGGTGATGTTCTTTTTGCTATCTTTTGTACACGATAGCTGACGTTCGTGTACTTGGAGTAATATGAACTCTGTTCGATCCACGTCATAAATGTGGTGGAAACTGGAGCATCGTGTGATTTTACCAACAACCTACTTACCAGGATTTTCTTATTTCTTGTGAAAATTAGATTCAATTAGACAATTATGTACTTACAAGTATAACACCAGTTTGAACTCAGAATAAAAGCTGATCAAGAACTTTTTTCAACGACAGATTTAATTATAAATATAGTAACATCAGACCTTGTTTATTTAGGAATACCAGACAAGCCACTCCCGAATTATCGTATAAACAAGATAAGTTTGGAAAATATGTAAGAAAAATTTATTATAATTTTAAGGAAATTTTATGAGACAAATATTTTTGAATAAGTGAGCTGTTCATAAAAATCTTTTTCTTAACGGTTAATTTTTATCTCAAATAAATATTTACTAGGTATCGACCGCATCGTGGCCTACCACCAAACGAAAACGTGGTCAAACCTAGACGAACAAAGCAAAACTTCGGACTTCGAACTTAGGAACCCTAAAAATTACATTTGGGTATTGGAAGTCATACTTTCTATGGATCAATAAGTTGTTATTTATTCTAAAAATGCTTGATAATAGCTATAACTACGGTTGCTAGGAACTAAGTTACAAACTATAGATCTATCTCAGTTTTACCTGCACTTTTAAAAAATCGTCGCAAGTTATAAATAAATAAAATACATTTATTTCGAGCAAAACTCGTATACACAAGAAAGATTAAAACTTAAAAACTAGTTGGATCGCTGGACAGGTGTCGCTCACAGCAGTGCCTTGTATAGGGACAGTCGACCCTGGCGGCTATCATTGAAAGAACGGTGTTAGCGCTGGCCCGCATCCTGCTCACCAGAGACGCGGCTCGTTTGCGTATAGTAGTATAAAAACAATCAATCCGCGCCGCCGCAAACATCCCCGATGCGCTGCAGTAGCGGGGCAGTCCCATCGCCATCGCCCTGAGAGCATTGTTGTACTGGACACGAATGGCGCTGTACGTCGCGAGCGTATTTCGCCCACAGGCTGCACGTATACAGAGAGGTACAGTATGCTCGAAACAACGTTAGCTTCACCACGCGCAAACCTTCGGGCAACCATATTCGCACGCACCGACAGCGCCCTCCGCTCCTGTTCGATGTCGTCATTGTCCTTGAGGTCAGCAGTGACCACGTGACCTAAGTACTAAATTTATACACCCTCTCTAGATCCACACCGTTCAAACGAACAGGAGGGATATTAACCAATGGTTTTTTACCGGCCTCAAAGACCATGACCTGACTTTTTCTCGAGTTATAAACCAGTCCGTGACCAGTAGCATATGCCTCACAGGTTTTGATAAGCTCCCTCAACCCGCAGATCGATGCGCTCAGCAGCACCATATCATTAGCATAGCTGAGATTGTTCACACACACATCATCAAAATGACATCCGATACGGCAAGTACAAAGCGCCCCGATCAACGCGTCCAAGTAGAGATTGAAAAGGGTGGGTGAAGTCAAGCCCCCCTGTCTCCCCCCACATTCCAACTGATAACGTTCTGACACACAATGTTGATCTGGTGATTGTACCAATATTTAAATATATTAACAAGTTCAGGTGATCATTTGACCCATTCCAGCTTCTTCCATAGAATGTTATAGTCTATCAGATCAAACGCCTTAGACAGGTCAAGGAAGCACGCATACACTGGAGTCCCACGATCAGTGTAGTATCGGACGGTATGCTTAAGACACAGTATTGCACTCTCAGTGGACAGCTTAAGTCGAAACCCAAACTGGTTGTCGTGCAAAGTAACGTACTGATCTAACTGTGTATTAAGCAAACCGTCAAACACCTTTACAATGATGGTAGCTAGCGATATAGGCCTGTAGTTCGTCTTGACACCCAGATCCCATCCCCAGTCTTGTCTTTCACCACAGGCACCACATGTCCTCATTAAGTCTGCAGTGACTCGCGCATAGAGAGAAGAACATTGCCAATACTCCAGTTATATGAGGGCCTGCATGTTGGAGGTGCTCAATACTAACACCATCGTGACCTGGGGATTTTCGTTTGGAAAGAGTTTTTATAATTTTAGCTACTTTCTTGGCAGAAAATCTATACTGAAGTATCTCCTCGTTTGGTATCTCAGCAGTAAGCACCTCCCCCCTCAGACCCAGTGTAGATTTCACCATAAAATGTTCCTTGAAAATATTCGCAATTCTCTCAGAATCACTCACACCATCTACACTTATCGGCCGACTTGGACGCACATTCACCTTATTGGTACTCTTCAAAAAATCGCGAAAGTTCCCACTTGCATGCTTCCTGGCCAAGTCATCTATTATAATTTGATCCTGATTGTTTTGTTTTCTTTGACTCATTTCATCATAAACATCACCATACCTCAGCCTACCACACAAAACCCATTCTTTGAAACTTAATCTAGCCTCCCTATGAGCCAATTTTACATAGTATATCGTCATGTGGTACCCATAACACAAGCTCTGCTTACTTTGGGGCCAGATGATGTTGTGTGAAATGTCCGCTATTATTATTAGTATTAAATACTCATGACAATAACGAGTCGATCACTAGTCACGATTTTCACCGCACATACCCGATTACTATCGCATTTTATCACTGACACTTTTTGGAAGACGCTGCTTTTCCACAGTAATGCGACACCACCATAAGGCCTCCCCAGCAAAATTCCTGCCGAAGTATCAATCGCCGCCGTTCCAGTGTATCCAAAATCACCGTCTATCGAAACTAAGAATGGTACTTTCTCCGGTAACAACCATGTCTTTTGGAGAGCAATCAAATCACATGTTTGACACAATTCGCGTATACTATCTATTGATAGTTTGACATTCTTACAATTAAATGTAGAACATTTTAAACAGCTCATCCATTGATCATTATCCATACTTAGGGTTTCCTTGGCCGATCACATAAGTAAATTTAATCGAAGATGGCTGGTTTTTGAAATTCATAAACCGCCTAAATATTATTCCCTGTGGCCAAATTGCTCATCCAAGTACATGGCCATCTTGGTTTCAGAGACTAAGAACTTATAGGCAACGTAACCTTTTTGTCTGGGTGAGTTAATTCTCTAAAGTCTCCAGTTTATGCTAAACAGAAATGTGTATTCCTCGAACTAGCCAAAGCGTTCGACACTTTATCGATCCCTATACTTGTGAACAAGTTGGAACAGATTGGCATTTGTGGAAATGCACCCTTGATATAGGTACAAAGACTTCTTGAACGACCGTACGCGACAAGTTAAAATTGAAAATATAATAAGCTGTTACTCCCCTATTTTATTTGGCGACCCACAGGGAAGTATACTCTGCTCAATTCTTTTTTTAGTGTAAGTATATAAATGACCTTTGTCTCGAATCAATCTCTAACGGAAAGATAGTGAAATGGCTGATGGATGACACAGCCATTGTGTTCCAAGGAAGGACCTTTGGCGACGTTCGTAATGCTACAGAAGAAGGTATTTACTAAATTAACCTGTGGCTTAGAGCCAACTTTTGCTTCTAAGTTGAGATTGGGCACTTGATTTTTCCTGTGCTTGAGGAGTGGTGATGGTGCTCTCCAATGAGTTAATAATGGAAGTACGTCCTTCGAGAACGTGTGGTCTGTCCTCGGTGATAACCAGGTTTTTCTCGTATTCCTCCAGTCTAGAGTTGCATTTGGAATGACACATCGGACAAAGCCAGCTGTTGTTTATTTCAACAGTTAGTTTAATTGCTTCCGGGAGGATAACGAGTGAAAGTTACTCGTGCATTTTGTACATTTAATATGTTACTTAACTTGAAAGGGATTCGGCGGCCGCGCAGTTGTACACCATTTTTCTTAGTTGTGGGTAACATTGCCGCGTACTCAGATAATATATGGTAAAACGACAGTACTTTGTTATAGGGCGGTGGATGACTCAGCTGAGCTCGGCGTATTGCTAGTTGGATCTGGTCAAGTCTTCGAGATGAATTATTCTGTGTCCAAGAGCTCGTCTCGCTCGCATATGTTAAGCGGGGCTTGACAGTTTACTGTTGTGAGTCACTGTTTTAATATTTTATGAATATGTTGATGCACTTCACTGTGATAGTAAATTGGGACCAAAAAAGGGTGAGAATGCTATGCTTCTATTACCTACTGAGATTTGGGTGCACGGGGAATACGTGTTCACCTCAACGATGTCAAATAAATTATTATTGTTCTCTCAGGTCAAAATAATAAGCATGTTGAAGGTAATAATCTATTTATTGATTCCGTAATACAATAGATTTCGATGGAGTGAATGTAGTAACAGAGTTATAAATTATATTTTAATTAGCAAATTGCAGTAATAACAGCGTGAGCACTGTCGGAGAAAAAAGTTCTTATACCAAGTAGGTAACCTATATTTTTGCTGAACATGTTTCTAGTGAGAATTAGATTCAGCAAGAAAATTAGGTACCTACAAGTGTGGGCAAGTATAACACCAGTCAGGGCTAAAAGATAAAGATCTTTTTTCTACGACAGTTTTACTTAGAAATATAATAACTTCAATCTTGTTTATTCAAGACACCAGATAAAGCATCCCCCAAATTATCGTATTTATAAGATTAGTTTGGAAAATGTGTCAGGAAAGTCAGCGTGTATTTTTTGGTGATAGCTTATATAAATGTTATTCTAAGTAAACTTATTAAGATAGATCTTTTTGAATTAACTGTTCATAGAAGGCTTTTTCCTATAGGTACGTTTTTTTTTCAAATAAATCTAAACTAGGTATCAGTAAAAACATTTTTTTACTACACTAAATTACATAAAGTATCTAATAATATAAATAAGTTTTTGAGTTACGACTTATTCGAAACGTGTAAACTTTTATACGGTTCGAATAAGTGTTTCAGCCTGAAATTAGTAGCTCGCTGACAAACAGAATAAACTTCTTTAGAAAAATCTAGAGAAACATATGCAGACAACAGTAGAGAAACATATCTAATTATAAAATACTGTTAATAATATAATAAAATATATTTTTGGCGTTATTTTTCTGTACTTTCGTTATTATTATGAGTAAATAGTCTTATGATAAAATATTATGAGATAAAAAAAATAAGTAAAAAAATCATAAACCTAATTGTTTGCTTGCCACTTGTCTAGTTTAAACGGCTTCACAACAAACATGGTAGGATTCTTGATAAAAAATATTAAAATTATTTTAGCTGCCATATTTTAATTCAAATTAGATAATTGTTCATAGGACTGAAAAACTTTTAAATTAAATTAAAACGCTTGAGTTTTTTTCACATCCTTAGTAAAACAAACAACGCAAAATTAACTAAACAAAGTTTATATAATATTATAACAATAATGCAAAAGTTATCTAGGTCCCTATTCCCTATTGTAAGTAACAATTTTAAAACCAAAATTGTGTAAAGAAAGTGGAACTCGAGCCTAAAGCACTTTTACTTCGACAGTACTTAAGGGATTTCAAAATAATATAGAGCTGGCTATGTAACGACTGATGTAGATGCTGTTTTCAAAATCATTTTTATTTAATCCATAGTTTGCTCATTATTACTCCGAGTCTAAGTTCATTTCGAGCGTTGGTTAAGTTCCTAGAGAAAACATCTTATAACTAAACTATTTTAGGGTACAACATTGAAATCACAAAGCGATTGCACCATTGCCGGCCGATATACAAACAATCCACCGGTTTTATTGCTAAATGCACAGCTGATATTAGTGGCGACCGATATACCTTAAATAAACTGAACCCAAAAATAATATTTAGAAGTTGTTTTAGTGTTAAATTGACCATTGTTCTGATGCTTTGTTAAACTTGTGGTCCATTATCATTCAACAACCAAGGCTCAATTTTTATTTAATAAAATAATAATGAATTGTTTATTATTTAATTATTATTATGCATTTAGCAATAAAGCGACACATTTATATTGCTAACAAACAGAACATTTTACAACAAGAACATCGATAAGGCATGAATCACAATGTGCGTCTTATTTTTACATAACAACTTATTTTTTGCACGACTTTTATTTAATTTATTTAAAACTTGTAACTTGAAAACTATAACTTTGAATAAATACTTTAAAGTGTTGCTTCAACTTGGACATCATACATAAAAGTTTTAAAAAAAATAATATTAAAACGATTTTGGCACTTATGTAAAAAATATAAGCTATGTTTTTGATATGAGTTATATTTTTAATGAGATTTCGAAACTATTTCACTGCGTCTGGTTGAAACAGCCACCCAAGAGCTGTCTCCTATTTGGTCCAGAGTATTAGCATTGCCATTCAACGTGGCAATGCCGTCAGTGTTATGAGGACGCTGCCATCTAGCAGCGTCCTCACAGCGTTTTTCACATGTTTTTTTATATTATTCTGTCCATTTCTGGTATTATATTATGAGTGTCATCTCAAGAATAATAATAATAAGATAAATAATGTATAAACCAGTCAATGTGATGTGTCAGTTTTAAAAACTTGAAGACTAGATGCCTGTGCATTGGAAGAGTGCTTACTCAAATAGAAATACTTTAATTACTTATGTTATTGCTATTTATTTAATTAAGTATTTAATTCATAACGCTATTAAATAACGCGCTAAAACTAACTAAATTCAATCCTTCACTAATTAGTTTCAAAATTTTAATAAAATATTTTAAAAATACTATTGGTCATTAAGTTTATTTAATTTTAAATGATGTTAATAGGAAGAACAGTCGAAATTCTAAAATATCATGAGCAATATTTTAAATACTGATTTAGAAGTATTAACTAGCTACACTAAGTTATTTTTTTTTAAAGAATGTGTTTGAGTTAATCTGAAAACATTACAAATGTTCAGACAAATCTACTGCACACACAAAAAAGCTTATTCAAAAAAGTATGAACTCCACCTGATTTCTACTTGATTAAGAAAACCTAATTTTATAACGCGGGTATTTATTATCCAAACTTTAGTTAAATTTATTAGATATTTACAATATTAGGTAAATATTAGCATAATCATGTCACAACATATTTTTAGCCTGTTTATTAAAAGGCGTTATTATAAATTACGTTTCTTTCACTTCTGTAATGGATTAATGAATAAACTCTTTGTTCAAGGTTAGGAATAACTTCTAATTATCTAAGAATTACCCTAATGACTGTACAATTATTTGTCATTTAGAAGTTTCACTTTACCATTAAATGTTTTGTAAATTCAGTGAAAATGGTTTATTTAAAAAATGAATGCAACTTCAAAAATAGCTTTAAATATATTTATTGGTAGTGATTCTGCAAAAATCAGTAAAACATGAACGATCTTATTTTTCAAATAAGAGTAGCATTTTTACATGTTTTAAATGACAAATTATGTTTTTTGAATTTTCCGCACCAATTTACATGGCGACTAAAATAAGCAAAAACTCGTCAATCACGCGTCAATTTATTAAATTAAAGAAATGTCATGTAAAATTTGCACTCTATGTCAGACTTTCGTGCCGAGAAAATAAGAACGTTCGAGGGATTCTTCGTTGGTCATTTCATGAAGTAACATAGCTCTGCTAATTTAATATTTTTTACTTGTTTTATGCATTTTGGCATGTTTTATTCAGTAATTTTAGCGGAATTTTAATTAATAAATTGTTACTACATAGGACTAGTATGGAGAATTGAATTATATGTGTATTGTGGTGCAATGTGATTTGAACGACGAGGAATCCCAAGAAAATTGTAGACGGCCATTCCGTGATGACGTTTAGAATTGACAATTGACAATCGACTAAGACTTTTTAAACAAACAAATTGACTATAAACAAATATTAACACTTGACACTGGCAAAATTGACATTATTATGTCACATGCCATTAACCAAGAAGAAGAACGTTCGTATTTGACGTAATTTTTGTCTGGCAAAGCAATAGAATCATAGCCATTGATAATTTTTGTAGCCTGCGTTATATTAGGCAGTATTAACATATTGCTATGATTGCAAAAATCCTCTGTTTCACACACAAAATAATTGTTCATCCTTTATGACTTGGATGAAATATGGTCGCCCCAATCACATGGGATTCAAACAGATTTTAATTACCTAACACTACTGCCGGATTCCTATAAAATGCAAACATTCGTTAGACTCAGTTAATTGTTCTATGCGAAAAGTAACAGTCCGTTCGGGTTGTTACTGGATGTCCCGGCGCGAGAAGTTTATCCCGATGCGAAACGATTCTCGACACTTACGAGAACAACAAGTGTTCAATGACTTTTGTAAATATTATGATTTTCATTGAAGAAATGTCTCTAATGTGAGAAATTTTTTCATAATATCTAGCAAAAGAAAGTATCTATGCCTACCTATCTTAAAAAATTATAAATAAATAAATGATGCCGGATATTTCACACACCATCATCTGGCCCCAAAGTAAGCAGAGCTTGTGTTTGGCATGGCTGATAAACTACAATTTTTTTTTTTGCTAATTTACATACAAATTATATATATAAACACCCAGACCTGAGAGAAATACTTGCAGATCATACAAACATTTGTCCCGTGGCGGAAATCAAACCCGCAACCTTTTGTCTCAGACGGGCACGAATGTCCTCTGTGGCCCACTGCGCCGTCATCATATCCCATATCTCGTCTCGTCTCGTCCATATCTTAGTGCTATACTAAACTTAGTGCTTGAGTTAATGTAGGTAGATAACGTGCTTAGAAACATTGTTGACAAACTAGGGTTACCAATTTTAACTACTGAAACAAATTCAAAAGCTTATGTATGCATTTTTGTAAATAAGAATTTTTAGGAATTTTAACCTCATATCTTAACATTTTCGGAATCACCTCATTCAAGCTTAAAATACGAGTTCCGGGACACCCTGTATACAAAAATCAACTAACAGATGCTACTAACGAATGCATTTGTTTTATTGGGATCGGGCATAAAACGTACTAATTACTAGAATCACAAACTCATTGACTTGAGAACTATCAATTCCTTTTGTCACTAGTCCAAGTTATTTATATCTGCTCTAAGTAAACAACTAGGTAAACTTTACTAAAGTTTTCACAAATTGAGGTAAAAGTGAGATGCCTTAAAGCCTTACATCAGTTTGCGAGTATTTTGCACGTCACTGGAATGCAGCGAATTCACAAAGCCGTGACGAGATTGCCTGTATAATTATGTAGGTAGACTTATATAATTCTACATAATTATACGTAAGGCCCAGCGCGCACTGCAGAGCAATACACTAATATGAATTCAGATGTACGCACTAGCGGAAAAAACCGCTCAGAAAACTTCATAGGTACTTCAAAATAGCGCGATTTAAATCGCGCGGATCATTTTGTTAGTGCTAAGGCAGGTCGGGTTTAACCTAAGCGGAGCGGAAATGGTTGAACTTACACATTCAACCAATCGAATCTTGAATGTCGATTTAGTCGATTTTACGTCATTTCTGCTCCTTTCGGCCTAAGTCTTTACTACTAGACACTTTAACGCGTCAGATTCACCTATATAAGAAAATCGAGTCGCAGTTAAGTTATTACTGCTTATTTTAAGTCGACATTAAACATTATTAGAAAAAAGTTTTGACCGAACTAGGTCAGAAAATTTCTCGGAAAAACAAATACTTATAACTTAAAAATCTTATGAGAAATCTTACGACTGATTTATACTATCACCTTGAGACAGTAAGGAACAAAGGAGCTACCTTTTATTTTCAACGTTTATTTGGTCTAGAGGAGTTGTTTTTAACTCGAGCATTTCTTTCCGAATCGACTGGAGTCCGCCATCTTGGATTTGATTTGGAAGTTAATGTTTGAAATCCAAGATGGCTGACATTATGTAATTACAGAAAATAGCTCTAAAATGTAGTTTTTCCTTTTAATTTGCCTTAATTAGGTGTAAATAGTATCCATGTGTTTAATATTCTCGTAATGATCTGCAAATATTTGTAATATTTAATATGTCATATTTGTATTTACAAAAAAAAGTATATAAGTAGTATATCAATCATGTGATACCCATAACACAAGCTCTGCTTACTTTGGGGCCATATGTGAAATGTCCGGGATTATTTATTTATTTATAATAATCCCAGTACGTATAACAAACTAGCTTCTACCCATGGCTTTGCCTGCGCGGTATATCATTAAAAAGTAGCCTATAATGTTGCTCGATATATAATTCTATATCTATCATCATTGGCCGTAATTCATCTGTTGAAGATGATTTAGGTGGCGTCAGTCAAGTTACAGAGCAGTTATTTGTAATTGTATGTATAGACTGTATGTAATTATATAAGCCAGCCATTTACTTAGCCATTGGTTGATGCGTTGTTGAGTGACAGAAATATCTAAATATTTAAGAATCGAGACAAACTTCTACATTTATACATACTAGTGGTAGCCCACTCGTCGAAATTCGACTCGAATTCGATAATTAATCAATAATTAATGTATTTTTTATGCATTATTTAAAAAAAATATTAGCATTCTGCACTCCTTTTCTATATAAACTATAAGTGTCCTCCGTCCGCACAATTTTCGCAAAGAGGTACAAAGTTTTTGCTTCACGTATTAATATATAGATAAGGGTATAAATATGCAATTGCCGTATTAATGTACCATTGAATTAAAATTAAGCCTGCATGGAACCTGTCTGGAACTCAGAGTGAAATTTAACACGATAAATGAATATTGTTCAGTATAAAACAAAATAAAAAAAATCATAAAACAAGATTGTGGCTTTTTATTGTTACTACATCCAAATGGATACATTGAAAATTTAAGTATTTTTTAATACAAGTTCCGGCGCGGATTTTTATTTCGCAATATTCGCAATTTTCATTTTGCATTGTTTTATTGTTTACTTGAAGAATGAACCACGACGAAGGCACGATAAAATAACTTTAAAAACTCCTATAAAGTTTATAAAAGTGCTTCTACTATAAACCAACGAGCGGAGTGGACTAAACGAGTGCAAAGAGTTACAAGTTGGAAAGGAAATACCTGGTATTTTTAAAACTTTACGATCAGAATTCATATTGTTTTAGTAGTCGGGTAAAAATTTACCGCGTAAAAATATATTTGATTTATTCCCAACGTTTTGTTCATGTTCAATAACCGTAGTCGCGTGCTAACAGGATGCTTTGAGAGTCGCCGTCGAGTACGGCAAAACTACCCTCACTGGTCTTCAGATTCCGAAATGTCTATTAGACTCTCTTCTTAGGCAATCTAAAACTGTTGTTGTCCTTTTCTTACTAGTTACTACTTCTTTTTCATGCCAATAGTTATTTCAAACCAGTGTGAAACCAGAACCTCGAAATAAGTCCCTGAGGCGTACCTTATTTATATAGCAAAAGTACTAATAATAAAAATTAATAATAAATAAATAATGCCAAACACTTTACATCTTATGGCCCTGAAGAAGTCAAGCTTAAATAACCTAGTTACGTAGTCATCAGTTGCAAGCTTCAAAATTGTGTATTTTTAAAACACGACTAACTTTCGGTGCAATTATCACTCGCATGGTTTTAATGTAGTGTGGATCTAAAGTTAATAAGTCTTTTATAGGGCTAAGTGTATGCTTCTATAACAAGATCCCAAGTGACGTGTTAGATTTGTCGACTGGCAAATTGAAAATTAATTAAACAGAAACTGTCTATTAAATCATATTATAAAATATCTGATTATTGAGATGACAAAAAAGCTTGGAATGAATCTGCTCTAACTCGACTCGGCATCCGTAACAAAATTGGAAAGGATCATACAAAAAAGTGATAAGACCAGACGCGTTTCTTGCCGGATTCTTCTTGAACTGGGGTTAGGAGGAACCGGCACCTAGATTCACTAGGCTGGAAGACGATTCAAAATGGTCCTTGTGATTTTATTGAATAAAGAATGTTTTGTTTGTTTGTTGATCAGAATAAGATAACTCGGGGTGATAATAGTCCTTTCAAAGTGTACTTCAGATGCCCCTTTCGTGCACCTGGCACACGTATGGTTTATGTATGTACTATTTATATTCTACAACAATTCTAGCTTTCATATTTATTCCATTCCATTCCATTCTAGAATCAATGGCCAACTCGATAATGGTGTGATAGTGCTTGTAGGCAGCCTGAAGACTTCTGTCATGTCTTAATACTTAAATAAAGAAGACAGCGATAAAATAATGTATTATTATTATTTATATTATTATTGACGACCCCTGTGGCGCAGTGGGCTAAGATCCGGGTAGACGCAGAAGGTTGCGGGTTCGATTCCCGCCACGAGAAAGTGTTTGTATCATCTGCGAGTATTTGTCTCGGGTTTAGGTGTTTCTATGTATATTTACAAAAAAATAATATTTAAGTAGTACATCAGTCATTTGGTGTAGTACCCATAACTCAAGCTCTGCTTACTTTGGGTCCAGATGATGCTGTGTGAAATGTCCGGGATTATTTATTTATTTACTTAATAACAACCCTTGCCTTCCAACTAGCCATCCCTGTTTAAAGCTACTGTGGGCCATTCCTTAGGGCGTCTTATTCGTCTCTCCATCTTCCCCGCGAAGTTGTTTTCGGATCAAAGATATTTGTGGTGGACTTGCCCATTACGCATTTAATAGTCGGATAGTTTAATTTAAACCTAGAAAATTCAATAGCTAAATTGAATATTAATAATAATGAATTATTATTATTATTATTATTATATTAATACGTGAATCAAAAACTTTGTACCCTTTTTTACGAAAATTGCGCGGACGGAGAAGTATGAAATTTCGCACACTTATAGTTTTTAGAGAGAAGAAGTGCAGAATGCTAATACCTTATTGTTTTTAAATATGGATAAAAAATACATGAATTATTAATTAATTATGGTCGACTTTCGACCAGTGGGCGATCACTAGTAATAATAAATACTTCGATAATAATATTTTCAAATAAAGTAATTCAAACTTGTAATATAAATGAGATTATAAACTGGAGAATGAATCTGTTGTTTTATTTCATTTTCACGGCTAAACGACTCAACAGTTCTTGATTAAATTTGTTAAAGAGGTAGATGGTATCTTGAGAAGGGATGTAGGCTACATTTTGTGTAGGTACTTACCACGCGTGAGAAGCCGCAGGCAGCAGCTAGTAGATAGTAGATAATATTTAAATAAAGTATTAATCTGTTTGGCCTCCAAAATTATAATTAAGTACCTTCCAACTTGTAGTCTATATTTCCATACTAATCATTTAAATTAAAAAGAGTTTCTGTCGGTATGTTTGTTTGTTTGTTGTGTTTTCAACTAAACGGCTAAACGGATCATGATGTTATTTAGAGGAAGATAATATGAACATATCTTGAGGAACAACATAGGCTACTTTTCATTTTAGTACAACGCGTGCGAAGCCGTAGGCAGAAGCTTATCCAAACTAATTTTATAAATTTTAAGATGTCTGTCTGTTTGTCTGTCCATCTGTGTCTGTTTATTTTTTTGTTTACATGGCTTAATGGCTGAACTTGATGCCCATTTTTTATGTAAGTACCACACGTGCGAAGCAATTGCATGTGATTTATATTATTTTAAAATAAACCAAAACCTCGATTGTATCGTAATGCAGGTGTTAAGACCATATTGACATCAGTAACTCACCAAGAGCTGAGCTCCTCGTCCTTCCACGTGTCTCAGTCAAGGTTCCCTCCGTTCCGAAGCCCTGCCTTGGTCTCCGGGGGCACCTGCTTTCGGAAGCAGTCGTCCAGGAACGAGGACATTGTCCGGTAGAGATGTCGCTTCACACCTTCCAAGCTGTGCCCTTCGTCTGGGTAAATCTGGTGGGAGACAAAATGGTGGAAGACTTTTTCAGTAGAACTCGCATAACGGTTATATATAGGACTATACTATACTCGATATACTAGGACTATACTATAGCTAGGAAAATGTAAGTTCTCAAATCCCATTCTTATTAGTTATTTCAAACCAGTGTGGTGAAAGGATTAAAGTGCGCCTCAGAGGCTCATTTCGAGCAATTGGCACATGTCTTCGAACTTTTTAGATTCTACAATATACCGGTTTTCCCACGATGTTTTCCTTCACTATTTAAGAGTACTGGTATAGCACACATACAATTATCGAATAAAAACATCTATTGGGGCACCGGATTCGAACCCACGACCTTACGATTCTTGACACACACGATTCTTGACACTTAAAATACAACAAATGTGACTTTTGTGATTTCGATGATTTTCAATGAACACAAAATACAGCAAAATTGTTTTAAAACGTAAAACTAGGGTTGTCTTTTTTATATATAATAATTTTAATTAAATTTAAATAAATAAATATATAAATTTTAAATATTGTAATGATATATTTTGTATGGAAATTTAAAATAGAAATTGTTAGGAATTTCACCTCCATATCTATTAATTTTCATGATCAGAATTACCCCGTTCAGGCTTAAAATAATAGTTCCGGGACACCTGTATATATCTTCATGACTCTTAAATACATCATAATTTGGTCAATTAATACCTCCTGCCTAAACATGCAGCTTTGGTTGGGCAAAAACTGTACTAAGACCATCATAATACTATAAGAATATCGTTTATTTATCATACCTGCTGTCTAAACATGCTGCCCTGGTCAGCCAATGACTTGGCTAAAGCCATAGTCTGCTGTATGTGAACATTGTCGTCTGCTGTCCCATGTACTAGGAGTAGCATCTTGTCGTGAAGCGCGGCAGCCTGCTTCGTCACGTCAGCGTCGGCGTATCCTCGGTAGTTTCCGGTCGCGTTTGGGAAACCCATGTAGCGTTCGGCGTATGCTGACGCTGGATGGGAAATGTTCCAGGATTAGAGAATGCTTAGAATGCTGAGATAACATTTATGCCAATGAATAGGATGTAGTGAGCTTAAATGCCATGCCTTGAATCTCCTAAAGACAAATTTGAATAAAATAAGTAAAGACACACGTAGTCACATCGTATTTTTATTACCGTAATATCGCCACCGCACTATCGGCGTGAGCGCGATCCCGCAGTGGAAGACATTGAGGCTGCTGGCCAGCGCCAGAGTGGCCAGGAACCCGCCGTGCGACCGGCCCATCACTGCCACGCGGCGGGCGTCGATGAAGTGGAGGGAATCCCGGAGATACCTGAAGGAAACAGGGTCTGATTGTGAAATCAAATTGCAATTGATACTCTATCATGGCGGAATGTAAACTATAGTTTAATGTCCGAAGACATCATCATCTCCCAGCCCTTATCTGACTGTATATGGGGTCGGACCAACATGTTATTCACTTCCACTATCCTCTATCAGCCGTGAGTTTTCATACCCATAAGAAGTGATATCTGAAGTATGGAGTAGATATACAACGTTGAGTAGTCGAAATTTTCACTTTCAGGACGCTGTTATGCAGGCTTGCAGCACCTATATCATCCTGACCTTAGATAGCCATATCCATAAGAAAGACATTGAATAAGTGTAGAGCTGACTAAGCCGCGCGCTTCTTCACGATGTTTTCCTTCACCGTTTGAGAACAGCAAAAATAGCCACGTCATTATTATAGCTATTAATGGTCATCCAGCTGTTGCATTCTCCAAAGTTAAAGCTGAAAAATGTCCTCCAGTGCTATCATTACTAAACGAAAGAAGACCGCGATACTTTTAGTTTGCTTTCGAAATTGTTACAGTGTTGGTTTCCGATACTTATTCTACTACTTCCAGCTGGACTGCCAGTTCGACAGTCCTCAGTTTCCAATCCCCCTAACACCCCTTACGTCTAAGCTGGCCAGCACATCCCCGCGTCTGTAGGCAATGAGTCCTAATCCAAAGACCATTACTCTGTAACTAACAGCCCGTTTGTTTTGTGATACTTACTCTGCAACTTCTAGCTGGTCTGCCAGTTCGACAGTCCCCAGTTTCCGATGCAGTGCATGGTGTGCCCCTAAACCCCTTCCCCCAGCTCCCCTCGCGTCCACACTGGCAAGCACAGCCCCCGCGCCTGCAGCCAGTGAATCCCACTCCAAGGACCATTGCTCTGTCACTAACTGCGTGCCTGGTGCTCCGTGACTGTGAAAAATATGATAGATCAACAGAGTTAAGAGGCAAGTACCTAGTCTAGGTATCTAGATACCTAGAGTACCTAGATACCTAGACCTTTGTCCCTTTTTTCTTCTTTTAGGATTTCGTACTTCAGAAGGAATAATTTAATCTTATAAGAATCACTTCGTTGTCTGTCTGGCTGTCTGTCTTTTTTTCTTAAGAACACGTAAAGGTATTAAACTGTAATAAAATTAAACTTCTAAGTTCACGCACTCAAAAAATACTTAATACTTACACTTTCAACACCAAAGGGTACTTGGTGACCTCATCTTCCCTCAACCCCGGCGGCAGCAGAAGTCGGACCCTTGCTGTATGCCCACTGGATAATTGAACTGAGAATGTTCTGGGTGTTGGCAGAGCTATTGAGGTTAGCTTTCCTGTGGGACGAAATCGATGCTGGTCATGACTGTAGATGATAAGTAACTGGTAACTAAGAAACTAGTCTAGTTACTTAGGTCTTTATATGTCTAAGGGTAGATACTTAAGTAAAATTGGTGGCAATTCGGTTGGTTC